>CM024760.1:47496780-47595253 GCA_014218235.1 Colocasia esculenta | reverse complement strand
CATCTAAATAAGTAACTTACCCGCTCCCGCAGCTGGGCCAGGGCGTCCTCCGCTCGGGCCGCCGCCGACGCTAGCTGGCCCTCCAAGACGGAGCGAGTCGGTCCTCTCGGAGAGGGAGCCCCTCCCACCATCTGCTGCGCCCGGTCCAGCTCTGCCCGCTGCAAAAGAAAACATCAAGGGTCAGTCAACCTCAATTAGAAACAGAGGGGAAGCACAAGGTACTTACCAGCTGGTCCACCACCGCCTGAAGATCGTCTCGCTGCTGGATGGTGGAATGGACGATGCCCTCGAGCGAGGAGATCCGTCCCTCGGGGTCAAGCTGCAAACACAGGCCAAGTCAGTCACACAATTAACTAAGAACTCAAAAGAGACTGAAAGCAGTAGACATTCACCGGTCGCCGGGTCCCCTTGTACACCTGGGCCCCGTACCTCCGGGCATAAGCCCGGAAGTAGTCCTCGTCGCTGGCAGCCTCGGAGACCACCTCCTTCCCTCGCCGCTCTCAGTCGTCCAGCTGCTCTCGGACCCAGACTGTCTAGTCCGTAACCTGCTGATTCCCCGGAAGCTGCGACCGGGCCTCTCCCATGACCTCTGTCGGGTCGGGAACTCCACCACCGCCTGGTGGAGTCCCAGTGTCCTCACCACTAGCCGGTGGTGGAGCGGGACCACTGTGTTAAAACAGTCAAGCCAAATGTCCCTACCAAGTAGGGACAGCCCCGCTCCACCCACGGCTGGGTGGCGTCGTCCTCCCCGATGTAGGGAGTCCACTGTACCTGCACACCACAAGTAAAGACCCGTCAGTCAATTGTCAAATAAGCAAAGTAAAGGAAAAGGTTAAGGCTAGAAGTACTTACATGTCCGAAGGGGACAGTGTCCAACGCGTCATGGATGAGCGTCACTTGCCGCCGCAGGGATCGCTCGTCTCTGCAGAACCGCCAGCGCTGCAGTAGTGGTACGGCGCCCGCTCTCCTCGGCACCCCCCGACCCAGGGAAGGGAGATGGCAGTACGCCCACACCTGCAAAACAAAACGATCAGTGCCACAATTAAGATAAGTAGGAAAAGCAGTAAAGGGTAAGGTGAGAAGCATACCTGTAACAGTGGGAAGAACCCGCCACCCCTGTCTCCCTACTAGAGGTGCCCAGGCTGTCAAAAAGGTGGGCCAGAAGGGCCGCACCCCCGCGTAGCTCCCCACCTGGGTCAGGTCCTATAGTAGAGGCAGACACCGGCAGCTCACCGGGTCTCCTCGGGTACTAAATCAACTTCCCGATCACGAGAATCAGGAAGCGCCTCAAGTCACGGTCCGCTGCCGCTCCCTCCTCCTCCGCCAGTGTGCTCTGGCATCCGCTGTCAACCGGGCCATGTACTCCGCCTGGCCCTCTCCAGTCTGGTGGCGCGCGTCTACCACCCCGAGGCTCGCCTACAACCTCGTCCTCGGCACCAGGAGGATCTCTCCGCATCACCTCTAGCCTCAGAAGCCTCTCCACCATCTCCTGATAGCTGGTATAAGTCATCCCGGTCACCGCCTGGCCATCTACCCTCAGGCCGGTGATCCGTGCCACGTCCTCCAGTGTGGGGATCATGTGACCCCACGGGAGGAGGAACGCGTGGCACTCAGGTCCCATCGCTCCTTCAATGCCTGGATGAGCGCCACATCCGGCGTCAACTCATCCACCTCAGAAAGGGGCCGAACCCATCTCCTCCAGCCGGTCCTCTGAAATCCGGCAACCCCTGATAGATCGCCCAGACAACGGCCCACCCCAGCCGGGACCGTAGCTCGCTCTGCAAAACAATCACAGAAAACACAAGGATCAACAAGGAATCAACAGAACAGCACTCTGTTAAGGTAGCGACAGGTATATTGTCGCCTTCAGAAGGCGACACAAGAGGAGTTGTCTTCCTTTTGTGAAGGCGACGAACAGGCTGTCGCCTTCTGAAAGCGACGCTTATAGTGTCGCGACCTGTCTGGTAATGCGACGGCTACCCTGTCGCGTTCATAGACTGGCCGGAAATGGCAAGTATCCATTTTCCGGCCATTTCACCTTGGCCAAAAGGCCCTACTGGGGTGCTCAGCACCCCCACTCATCCACAACATAGAGGGGAACCTAGGATTCGGAGCACCTACCTTCTTGGGCCCGACGGGCTCGTCCTCGTCGCCCACGAAGTCCTCCTCCATCGGCACGACCGGAGGGACTTCCGGGGCCGCCGTCGATGTCCCCTCACCCGGTTGGCATCGCCGGATCGATTTCTTGCGCCGCCGGCCACCGCCATCGCCGCCTTGGCCCTCTCGGTGCTCGCCCTCCATCGCCGGTTGTCAAAGGAAGGGGAGAGGGGAGAAGGAGAGAGGAAGAGAAATAGAGGATCGGAGAGGAGGACTGACTTGCCGGAGAAGGAGAGAAGAAGAAGGAAAGGGGAAATCGCCGGAAGAAGAGGGAAGAAGGAAGAGGGAAGAAGTTTGAAAGGAGGAAGGGAAGAAGGGCGCTCGGCCCGAATTCAAACTGCCCCGGGACCTATGAACGCGACAAGGTCTGTTCGCCTTCTGGCCAGGTGGCGATGATGCTCATGTCGCCTTCACTTTTCGGTCGCGACCGTTGACCTGTCGCCTTCTTGGTAGCGACAGGTCTAGCGTCGCCTTCTCAAGCCAGTGCTCTAAGCCTCCAAAAGAACAATTCTCATTGCAAAAATCTAATGTTCACATCAAATAAGAGTTAAGAAAAGATCAACATGTCTCTCACTCCCCTTACATCAATCTTACCACATCAAGTCCCACCAAAGCCCAAAAGTACAATCACGTCTTTCTTTCTGGCTCACGGTCCGCAAGTGGCCGAAGCTTCTCATGCTCCCGGAGGTACGCCTGGTACGTCCCCCGGTCCTCGTCAAGTCTCGGCGGAAGTGCGTGCGTAGCACACGCCCTCCACAAGGCCAATGCGCTCCGCACGGCCTGCTCATCCTCCGGGGTACCCAGGCGCCGTCTCTTCACAGGAGGCAAATATGACGGCGGAAGTACTCTCGTCCTCGGCTTCCCGATCTGCAAGTAGCACCACTGCGGGTTGTAGAGCACGATCTGAAGGATCGAGGAAAAGGTGTGGATAAGATCTAGAAGGGGGGGGGGATGAATAGATCTATGCCACTCTATGCGGAAGCTTAAGCAATTTAAAATTACTTTCAGAATCAGAGGCAATTTAATCAGTGAAAAAACACAGATCTGATGAGATGATAGGTGAGTTGATAAAATAGATGTGAAACCAGTTGATTAAGTGAATTTTAAGCGATCCTATGCAAACATCTAACGGATAATGGAATCAAACCACAAATAGACAAGTGCACAGAGATTTTTAGGGTGGTTCGGAAATCACCCATGTGATTCCTACATCCACCCCTTAACCCAGTGAGGATTCACTAAACAACTGGGGAACACACCACTGGAGCCAGACAACTCTCAAACCTTTGAGTTACAACTCACACACTAGAGTAAGACTACTCTAGATCCCTGAGCAAGACTGCTCACAACTACTGAGCTCGATGACTCAAACTGAGCACAATGGCTCACAAACAACTATGCTAGACACCAACACATGACATAGATCTTCTAGCAGCAGATCATGTCAAAATGAGACATTCATGAGAGTTATGCAGAAGCACTTGCACAATCTAAGATGTCTCAGAAGAACAAAGTATAATGAGAATTGTGGTTAAAAGACTTTGTTCTTCAGTGTACTCCCTTGTAGAGGCTCAGATTGGGAAGAGGCTTGAATTCTTGAAGTCCCAAGCGATGCTCTGCACTTTTGAACTTGGGGATCTTCCTTGAATCTTCTCCAACGGATGCTTCTACTTTCTGCTCCTTGAGGCGCTTCAGATGCTTCTTCAAGGATCACACTCCAATTCTCACAATCGCATTGATGAGAATTGGTCTTCAGAAGACACCAGGAGAGCAGAGGAGGGAGATGAACTCTTCTCGCCGCCAAAGGGAACTTCTGAAGGCTCCAAGAGTTCGTTGGGTCTCTTGATGTGATGGATGGCCAATTGGGGGCTTTTATACCCAAAAGATTCCAAGGATACCCTTTAGGTACAAGGGCACCGATCCTAGGTTGATACCCATCGCCTAGGATGACACATGGCAAGCATCCATCTTAAGTTGGAATCTTCTGTAGTGTGTCGACCTGCCCTGGTGATGGTGTCGACACACTGTCCCAAATCTGAGAATTGGTGTTCTGGGAACAAGGTCCAGTGTCGACCTGCTCTGGTCTTGCGTCGGACTGCTGTCCCATTCTGTAAACAGGCTGTTCTGGAAACGAGGCCAGTGTCGACCTGCCCTGATCCTGCATCGAACTGGGTAGACTAATTCCTGGAATTTGCAACTCGTGTCGACACTGCTCTTTGGCTAGTGTCGACACAGTCTAGGCATTTCTTCAGCTTTTGCCTTTGAGAACTGAGGTGTTGTGTCGACACCATTGTGGGGTGTGTGGACACCACCTTTGCAAAAAATATTATACCTGAAAATTAAAACATATATCATTAGTAAAATATTTTATTATTAGTACAAGATAAGTGTTGCTTTGAAACATGCTTTTTGAATATTAATTTCAGTGGAATGTGTGTATCATGTTTCAATTAGTTTGCATTCAAATCACATTGTCATCATCAAAATTAGAGGGGAAATGATATGAATTACACTCACCCAACACGATCGCCATGTTCCCTATAAGCTACAAGTCCAAGCCGCGTCCGAGTGGTAGCCGGATCTCCGCTCCACGAAGTGCCACTATGCCCCCAAGCGAAGTGCTCCACCGGCAAGGTGCTGAAGTAAAGGCGCGCCACGCACTCTGGTCTTCTTGTCCGCCGTCCTGCATAAAACCTTGTCGGAGAACTTGGCCGCGCCGCCAAATAAAATTCAAGGATGGCACCCGAAGATCGACTGTCGGGGGGTAGGATCGTCAATAGGCTAAATTTTATCCTCACACCTACCAACACTCTAGAAGGATCATGGAGCAATAAAGGAAATCCCCGTGGGAAGCCGAAGTAAGACCCGAGTAAAGGTAAGCCAAGCCGGCAGTAGACGCGTGAGAGAGTGAAAGTCCCCGCCATACCCCACTTATGGCACTCAAGCTAGCATAGTCTATGAGTGATCCCCGGACGGGAAGAGCACCAACCCGCACAAGCATATGGCAACGGCCTTTGCAATCTCATGGTGGTATGCTCTTGTCCTTACACTTGGATATGACCCACTTAGACAAAGGCACTAGATGGAGGATTGTGGGCTAACTAGGTATGGACATCCCCGGATCGGTCATGAACTCCCTAGAATAAACTTCGGGTTAATGGGGCTCGACGGTTTTATAGCTTATGCTTTGCTCGTCCCACGGCTGGTTTTAGGGAGAGCTAGGAAGGCCTCGACCTCCTCTAGAAGGACGGTCGCCTCAAATTAGGAAAGATGAATGTTGGGTTGGTGGGGTGCCACAATTCTATGAAGGCCGTGAGCTATGCCAATCAAATGAGATTTTGTGGTAATTATGGGCCGCTATCAACACCCCACCTAAACCCCACTCTCTCAAGAACCTAATGACAAACATGGGTAAAGATTTGATCATGGGGCAATCCAATTGAGCTTTGAGTAGCGGCGGGATATCCGGGAAGGGGCGGGAAGAGCCTAGAAGAGAAGGAAAAAAGGCAAAGAGAGGGGATGAAGGAGAAGTACAAGAATTAAAGAACAAATCGTAGCTCAAAATGCATGAAAATGAAAAACACCAAAACTCACCTCCCTCACTTCCTCGCTTCGGCTCAAGTGGTTCGGGGACGTCCGTCACACCATATAAGCGCTTCATACGTCATCCGAGCGCGCTTCGGACCTTCATAAGCGTCTCCCCATCCATGGAAGCAAGAGGAGCTGCTCTCTCATGGCCCATAGAGCTTGCAAACCTTGAAGAAAAGAAAGAGAAGAAGAGAGAGCTACGAATTTGGCCTTCATCCCCTTTATTTATAGAGGCCTTAGCACTCCTATTCCTGCTTGGAAGGGGAGGGAAGACCCATTAGAAGTGGGACTTTGAGTGGGAGCAATAGGAATCCAAAGGGAGTCAAAAAACCAAGTTGCTGCTGAAATGTTTTGAGCTCGGGTTGAGGAAAATTGTGAAAGCAACATATCGACCCGTCGCCTTCTAGGTGGCGACAGGTCTTGCGTTCGCCTTCTTCAGTCAAGGGTCCGAGGACATGCCCGATGTCGCCTTCTGATCAGTCTATGTGTCTTGCTTATTCCTCTTGTGTTTCAGGATATTTGCACATATGCTTTGATGTCATTGTTTGGGGCATTGTATTATGTCTATCTTTATTGCTTTGATTATTGAAAATAATAAAAATCAAAAAATGCAGGAACATCCATAAAAAATCAGAAAATTCAGAAAATCAAAAGACGTCCGTCAGGTAAGTCAGGTAAGTATCTCTAACCCTAATCCCTTCACATTACTATCTGATATCTACACTATTATATCAGCTCAAGGACGGGTGGTTCCCAGTGTGTTCTAGGATCTGAGTTCCCTTCATCAAAAATGAGGATGATTTAAGTGCACATTGCTATCGTTGGATAGGCGTTGGGTGATATGACTTGGGGACGATGGATTATACGCACGTCGGGGGGTGCGAAGTGTCTTGACCCTTGCTTATATTGTCTAGCAATATTATCTTGAATACTTGTTATTTTCTCTCTTCTTGCATTCATTTATGATTCCTTTTTCTTTAGCCCAGCATGCATCATATAGGAATTTTGAGTTCATGAATCATGATTGTCAAAGTCAGCTTCTCAATGATGTCCCAATCCAGATCCTCATTCTCAGACAAGAATTCCACTCCAAATTTGAAAGTTTCCTCGAGCTTGTGCTCGGCTAGTTGCCAGTGATGGTTCCTATGAAGAATTCCTCTCATACCCATTCATTATAACAGTCACCTTTATCCCCGATCCGCTCATTAGTCGTGACCCGCTCAAAGGCCAGAGTCGAATCGACCCGCGGGCAGCACCTATCCCCTAATGAACAAACACTACACGCTAAAGATAGCCAGGGGTACCTCTTGAATCAGGAGGTTGATCATTTCTTTTCTTTTGATTTTTATTCGTCCCAAATAGGAACCATACTCGCCTCTGTTCCCAGCCATGATCAAGGTCAGCTGGAAAATTCTCGTGTTATTCGTCCAGAATGGGTGTCTCTTTACCTTGATGCCGCTTTTCAGCTCATTCCGCCTCATTCCGATACATCGCCGTTTCACGCCACTATCGCTCCATCACCGCTCCACTCCCTTGCAAAGCAGGCATCAAGGAGGGGCAATCTGTAGACACCCATTTCTGACCCATAAGTCAAGCAAAATCCCTTTGTAATATCATTGATGCCCCAAGTTGGCTCATCATGTCAAGCTGGCTTTCTCCGATCATGGACATCATTTCCTTAGTTCATCGCCCTGGAGGACCCTTCCTGGTCAAATCAATCTCTTCACTATAAGCTCTCTGAGTATAAGTCCGCGTTTCAATCCCGAAGGTTGTGCATGGTGATTGGACACATTACATGCCAAAATGCAGAAAAAGACCAGAAGGCGATAGGCACTGGTCGCCTTCCTGAAAACGACAGCCCCTATGTCGCCTTTATAATTCCACATTTTAAATCCTCAGAAAATCACAAAATGACTCAAGTCACCTTCCATATGAGGGCGACATATCGAGCAGTCGCAGTCAAGAAGGCGACCAGGAGGCCGTCGCATTCTGGACCTTAAACAGAAAACTCAATCCGAGCCAACTTGGACACATGCTATTGATGGTAATTGCTTCTTTTGGACGTCCAAATCACGTCCAAATCCTCTCAATTCAGAGGAGACTTCCTAACATGTCCCTTTCCAAGTTCCAATAGCCTTGCATAGCCATACTTGCCCAGAGTCGGACTCTTGCCCATTATTCTTCAGACCGAGTTGGGAATATCACCCATAAGTACCTCGTCTCTGCATCTTTTGGGCAAGGCCGGAGTCATTAGGTTCGCTGAGCAAGAGAGCTTCATTCTCCACGAAGAGAGTTCCCCTCCAGACGATCAGCAAGAGCCCTCAGGGCGTTTTCCCATCGGCTACACAATCTCCTCTTCCCTCTCTCTTTATTCATTCAATTCAGCATGCATAGCTTTGTTTCTTCATAGTTTAGCATTAGATCACGACACACACACCTATTCTTGACTCACAGGGGTTAAAAGCCCCAATCTTGTGAGTTCCCCCCATAATAGCTCATGTTCATGGTTTTTCATTGAATAGATCATCTACACACACGAATTCTAATGGGTTTATTGTTGTTTAAATCACGTGGCAGGTGTTTAAAGGTTTAGAGCAAGGTGAGGCTCTTGCCCCTCGGCCGGCTGAGGAGCAGGAAGACGAAGAACCAAAGTCTCCATCCAACGAAGAAGAAGGCGACGCACTCTCTGTCGCGATCAAGATGGCGCCATTGCTACGTCGCGTTCACATTAAAGCATCGCGAGTTCGTCCTGTCGCACTATCAGGTACGCCTTCCCTTCATCTTTCCTTTCCAAGGTAGTCAGCCCCTCCCTCTGAACATCAAGAGGCGACTGCATTGGTGGCGATCACGGTCAGTTCCTAATCCATAAATCTTCACAATCAATTCAAAAGGGGATACAAATCCGTGATTACAAGCGATAGTGCCATAAATTGATATTTTTAGGAAAACATAATATTAAATATATTAACAATATTTAATTAATTATATGTTTGTTATCACTAAAATATAGGAGGGTTCAACAACGCGTATCTCAAACCTACGCTCGAAGATTGATTAGCAACGACAAACAGCAGATATAAAGCACACATTTTGAAATAATGATGCTTGTAAATAACGATAGGGCCAACAGGGCCAGCTGAAGAGTCAGGGCCAGATGAAGAGTCAGGGCCATCAGGGCCAGCTGAGATTCAAGGCCATCAGGGCCAGTTGTGATGGAATCAGGGCCACCAGGGCCGGCAGTGTTGGATCCTTTGCCTCCCTTGCCTGAAGAAGTGGTTTCAGATCCTCCACCCCTTGCTCCCCACTTCTACCAACAATCCCATTCCTCCTTCTCCACCCTCTAACTCCACAGCTCCACCTGCTCCACCTCCCTTCAAAGCCCAGATCCAGGCCCATTCCTCTCCCACACCTTTTCTCCTCATCCCTCACACCTCTCCTGTTTCTTCTACTTCTATCTTTCCTCTGCTCAAGAATTTGAGGCCCCTCCAGCATCCTCAGCTGGAGCCTCATCCTCTTCTGGTACATCTTCACTTCCAGAAGTAGGATCTCTCAATTCTGATGCATTTCTGAACCCCCCTGCACCTCCCTCCTTTATCACATTATTCCTACAGATGTCCAAGTCGACTCACCCTTCTTGATAAAATCAAGGATGAGTTTGAAGAGGTCATTCTAAATCTGTGCTAAAGGTAGGTGAACACCTTCCAAGACAGACTCTTCCAGTACTGTCTCCAAGAAACGAAAGCTTTCTTCCTCCACATCTCCTCTTACCCTCCCTTGTGGTTTTCTCTTACAGTAACCCACAAGCATACCTCTCTGTACAAAGAATACCTTCAAAAGGTTGTCTTTGCCACTCTTCACAATCTCCTTTCTTAACCTCTCTGATCATTTAGATGTTATTCTTCCCTATACTCCTCTGTCTAAAGCCGACAAATCCAAAATCTTCTCCTCAGCCCACTCCAAAACTGAGGAACAATGGGCTAATTCATATAAAGATCTGTACAGTCGCTTCCTTCAGGCTAAGGCAGCAAGGTTTCACCCAGGGTCATCCTTGACCCTTTCTGAGTGGTTCCAGTTTCACCACCAGAACACCTGGGCTCCTGCCATTCAGAAGCTCATCAAGCTGGTCAGGCATTTCCAAACATCAACAAATACAGGTATCTCAACAATTACCTGAAGTTCAGCTCAGCCAGTTCAAGAGAGCATCAAGGTCCTAACCCACTCTGAGCAGTCTGAGGAATCAGAGTAGATTTTGCCACTCTTAATTTACCTGAAGAGATTTTCCTGCCTCAGATTCATTCTGATTATGGAATCTTCGGTTGGTTCCATCATTTTGAGCGTTTTGCAAGGTTATAGGGCAGAATCAAGATTCAGAAAGGCCTTCAGGGTTGGTTTTCCTAGATTTCTTTTCCGGGAATACCATAGAGGGTTGCAACTCTGCTGTCCTTGCCCCTCTCCTCTCAGAATGTGAAAGGCTGAATGCCTCCGATTGGTCCAAGCTTACTCTCTGTCTGCTCAGCAGCTAGCACATCTGAATGCTGCTCAAGCCAGGGAGGAAAAGCTCCTATCTCTCCTGCAACCTTCTGGGATATGAATTCAATCCAGCTGGTCTTTGATCCCTACCAAGTTTGGGCTGAAAGATACAAAGTGTTTTTAGCTCTTCGCCAGGAATCAAGGACAACAGATTTTTACCTGTCACCATGGATCAATTTCTTGCCTGTGCAAGTTTTGGTAAAACAATCATCACCTGCTCCTCCATGGATCCAGACGAGTATGACCTGTTTCTTACAAGCAGCGCAGCCTCTATCTATCCAAGATGGCTCCAATCATGGGACCATCCTTCTCCATTGAGAGCGGTGCCTTTAGGCAATTCTTCAAGCGTCAGGAAGAGCAAGCCTGGGAAGCTATTCTCATTATGCCTCCCTTCTCTCTCTGCTTATTATTTGCCTGTACCTCCTCAATCTTAAATGAATGGATGTGCTCCTCTCCTCATTGTCTCTTATTCTTGTGTCCTTTCCTTTTGCTTTTTGCTTAATGACAAAAAGGGGGAGAATGATTACCTACTTGTGTCTGACACATTCCTGAATCATGACTCAAGTACTTTAAATCCTGTTTAATACTCAGTACTACTTAAATATTGATCATAGTTTTGTCATCACCAAAAAGGGGGAGATTGATGAAACTGTCCATCCCATGTACTTTAAATTAATTACTTGCCTATTTTGGTGATAAACAAAACACTGTCAAAAGTTTCTCTAACCTTGTTTATCTAGCCATAAGCACAGGAATTACCCAAAGAAAGTCAAGCTTGTGGTAAGTCTTACATACATCTTTTTTCAGAAGAGCCATAATATTCCTTCATAACTATACCGATTTCCTCTCTAGAACACGATTACTTGAAAGATTGAATAACCTTGCTATGTCATGTAAGTTATCGTACGACTTCTTAGAAAGTTATAACAACTTGCTCATTATAACGACTCTGTAAGTTATCGTAACGACTTCTTCAGAAGTTATAACGACTTGTCATTATAACGACTCTGTAAGTTATCGTAACGACTTCTTCGGAAGTTATAACGACTTGCTCATTATAACGACTCTGTAAGTTACCGTAACGACTTCTTCAGAGTTATAACGACTTGCTCATTAAACGACTCGTAAGTTATCGTAACGACTTCTTCAGAGTATAACGACTTGCTCATTATAACGACTCTGTAAGTTATCGTAACGACTTCTTCAGAAGTTATAACGACTTGCTCATTATAACGACTCTGTAAGTTATCGTAACGATTTCTTTAGAAAGTTATAACGACTTGCTCGTCATAACGACTCTGTAAGTTGTCGTAACGATTTCTTTAGAAAGTATAACGGCTTGCTCGTCATAACGATTCTTTTGAGAGCTACAACGACTTGCCATGTTTCATAACGATTCTTTATCATCTGTTATAGAACGACTTGGGTTTGGTAACGATTCATAAGTATCATAACGACTTCTTATCAGTCTACAGCAACTTGATCATAACGATTCTATCAGATTTTCACACGACTGCATAAGTCATGTTTCCATTAATTAAATGTTTTTTCCTTGATTTAATCTACGTTGAATAGTCAAAAGTCACATCTCGTCTGATTGACTGCCATGCATTTAATAAAGACTGAACGTATCTCTGCATGGACACAGAACATATCTTCCATTCGTGTATTCTCTGCATGCATCTTTTAGAACGATAAAGTATTACTACTATATTTGTGTCTATCTGCTTTGACGTTGATTGACATCTTGGAGATAGTATAGTGTCTACCATTTAAAGCTCAACCTTGCAGAACCTTAAGGAGTGTATTATCCTACAACAACGGACACAGAAGGAACTAAAGCAAACTCAGAAGATCTTATCTCTTGCGTGCTCCAAAGAACAAAAGCCTGTTGACAGGAAGCTTCACAAAACCTTCAGTCTAACGTACACCAAGCTGTGTGTGAGACAGGTCATCTCCTTGTCCTCATTCAAATCGGAGATACAAAAACAAGATGAAGCTCGGAAGACAATGAGTGAGAGAATTCAATTCATATTGAAGAGCGGCTAGAACTCTGCAGTTTTCAAGTCTTCGAGAATTTTCTCTAGAGCCAGAAATTCACTCTTTTCGATCTTGGCTCTTAGCTCCCTGTGCTTGTGAGAAGAAAATTAAGGAAGAGCTAGTTTAGTTCTGAGAGAGTGCAATTTGTGTAGATCTTCGTCTCTCAGGTGCTTGTAGCTTCAGATTGAGTTTTGTAAAAGCTTGATCTAGGGGCTAGTTTTTTCTCTCAAGAATTTTTCCTGTGTTATTCCCTTCGTGTTGTGAGGAAGACCTGGTGGTTTCCAGGGTGGTGTTTTTTTCCATTCGTGCGTGAAGGAAGACCTGGTGTTACCAGGGTGTTTGTTCCCTTCAGGGGTGAAGGGAAGACCAGCTGAGCTGGGTGGTTGTTTTTGTCCATAGGGGGACTGTACCCTAGTTAGTGAAACCTGAGGTTGCTCGGGACTGGACGTAGGACTCCTAAGGAGAGGAGATCCGAACCAGGATAAATCTGTGTGTTGTGTGATTGTCTTCTTGTGTGATTGTTGTTTTTACTAACCATTACTAATCCCCTTCAAGAACTCGTTATGTTTGTTTGAGTTCGGGCTTTATCTGATAACTTTTAAAGACCCATTCACCCCCCCCCCTTTGGGTAGCCAACCGGGCAACAGTTCTTGTTGTTCTTATTCTTTCTTTTCTTTTCTTTTCTCTTCCTCTTCTTCACACCATCATGGCCGAACCCCCTACTTCTTGCCAAACCCATATGCCCATGACCATGACCTACCCATGCCATATTCCAATTGGTCATACCATTAAATCATTCCAAACTTGCCATGATCATGCTCTCATGCGCCACCCTTACCATGGCCAATTCCATCCTCCAATGACCATGACCATCCTAAATCATGTGTCGTCTCCTTCATATGGCCAACTTCAACTCATAGCACTACCAACTTTTCCCGGGCACGAGGAGATACATGAGACTACCATGACTCCAAAATCTAACCTCCTACATTAGCCTGGACATGAAAGCCATCCTCTCTAGGTGGGGAATCCAAAACCTAGCCTCCATGCCAAACGCCATCACAAAATCCACTTAGATTGGGTGGTGATGGGGGCTTTAGTTGAACTATGGCATCCACAAACCCATACCTTTCTCTTCAAAATATTTGAAGCCACTATCCTATTGAAAGAAGTTGAACTCTTGCTAGGCTTGAAGCGGATGAGGAGAGGCGACGAAGAGGACATGGCAATCATACCGAGGGGAGTGACAAGCAAAGATGTGCTCGAGAGCTTCATGGGGAGCGGAAGAACGGCCCAGGACGTCCAAACCCGAAAGGGAATAAACTTGAAAAAAACTAGTGGCTTGGACCATGAAGGAAATACCAAAGGCGGAGGATGATGCAAAGTTAGAGAAGGTGATGAAGGGGTTCACCATATGCCTAGTGATAATTACTAATTGTTTCGTGTTAAATTTCATACATGTAGTTGATTTTAGACAACCATTGTTTATAAATGATGTGCATTTTTTTTATTGTCATTTCATTCATAAATAAATTTTGAGCATTTCAGTTAAGATTTTGGGTAGATTACATAGTTAGATTTTCATTTAATAAAGTCAATACTTTTTAAATAGTTTGACTAATAAAAATATTTTCTCATTTACATTGTATATAAATAAATCATTGATCTTAGATTTTCTTAAGTCATCTTTTGTAAATATTAGTTCATAGATAAATCAAAACTTTAAATCTTAGTTAAATAATAAATAGCATTTACCTAAATACCATACCCCTTCATCACCATTGATCCATTACAACAATCTCTCATCCACCTTGCCACATACCCCAACCCATTAAATAATAAAAGACTTTTAACACCCCTCTTTTAATCACATAATGCCACAACCCCCATACCCATTAACCATTTTTTAACAAAAATTCAATATTAATCTAACCATTTTTCTCATTTTTATTGTAGTCTTCTGCCTCATCCGTCAGAAGCTTCACGAAGATGGCAGAGCTGCTGTGTGAAGGAGGCTCTGCGGGCTGAGTCTTCTGGAGGCAGTGCAGGGCCTGGGCGGCCAGCGCCGGTAAACCAGATGAGGCGCGGTGCAGCGGCTGGTACTGGGCGGCTGGCGCTGGCACGGCGGACCAGGTGTGCTGGAGCTGGGCCAGGCAGTTCAGTGCAATGGTGATTTGGGCGGGAAGGAGACCTGGGCGGAGCTTGTGCGTGCAGAGGCGGTGCGCTCGCGCGGTGCAGAGCAGCTGATGAAGGCGGTCGGATCTGTGTGCTGGGCGTGTGAAGCGGATCTGCATAGCAGCAGATCTGGGCGGGCGAAGCTTTGCTGAGGAGCTCTGCTGGGGCGTGCGTGGCCTGCTGGAGGTGAAGGCGGCCGGATCTGTGTGCTGGGCTGGAAGCGCACGTGCAGAGCAGCTCAGGTGGCGCCCGGGCATGCAGTTGGCGTGCTGAGGTACCGGGTTCGTGCGAGTGGTGCGCTGTAGCGGTGCGATGGCGGCCAGTTCAGGGTTGCGGTGCGATGGAGGCTGGGCACGATGCTGAGGTGGCGGCGGTCTGCTGAGCTGGGGCAGAGCAGATGAGGCAGATGTTGGCGTGGCGGCCTCCTGGGCGTGATGGAGGCGCCCGGGCATCTATAAAAGGACCCGAGGTCCTCATCTCCGGGCTCCCTGGTTCGATGCTTAGAAATTTTGTTTTAGTTTTCTCTTTTCTGTATTTTCTTGTTTTGGCAGAGCAAAGAGGGAGTGTTCTTGAGGCTGGTTCGGCCATTGGAAATTTCTGAGGATTTTAATCTCCATTTACCTGATTTCCGGTTCGCAGTTTTGAAATTTTAGCTTTATTTCTGTATTTCTTCCTCAGTCCAGAGGGTTGGCAAATTTTTAGTTCATCTTATGTTCTTCCAGTTCAGAGCAGGAGAGTTCGATCCATTGGCAATTTATTTGAGTTCTTCTAATTTCATTTCCTTTGTGTTTAGAGCAGATCGATCTAGTGCAATTGGTTATTTCATTTCTTCAATCATCAGAGATTCAAATGCTTCTTCTTCCAGTCTTTTATTTGTTGCTGTTCAAGTAGTTTATCTGCTGTTCTTATGAGTTGTTCTTCTTTTCCTTTTTAATTTGTTCAGCACTCCGGGAATTCGTCACTGCGTTTGTTTTGTTCTTGTTGTTCTTCTGCTGTTGGGGAAGAGTGATTGGAATTTTGGAATTTTTGCTCTTTCTTCGTGTTCGGCTGCATGGAGGGATTCCTATTTAGTTTTTCCATTTCATCTGTAAAGGGTTTGATCATTTGAGCTGGGATTTTGCTACTGTGAGGGATTCAAATCCGGAGTTCGGATCAATTTTTTTTTGGAATTGTTGTGCTTTGATTCAGTAGTTTCCTCCTTCTGTGTTCATCCGGAGTGTGAGTGCAATCTTGTTTTGATTTCTGTTCTTACATTTCTTTTGAACTGCTCTGTGAGGAATTGGTCTATGCTGTGTGAATCAGTTCAAGTGGAGGTTGTTATTATCTCTGTTTCAGTGCATTGCAACTGTGGTGAGGAGGATGATGGCAGCTATTTCTTGTGTTCAACCGAAAAGTGAGTGCAAATTTGTTGTTTCCGTGAATGTTGGAAGGGAAATCGAAGGGATATTTGACGTTACATTTAAATTATCTTTTACGGTTGTCTTACTGATTCATTAGATTGTGAGAGTATAGAAATCTGAGTTTTCTTCTTACTGTTTGGAGCTGATTGCATTTTACTTCCCTTTTATTCTTCATCCCTCGAGCTGTGAGGGTACAGTGATACAAGTTTCTTGAATTCAATTCACTCGTTCTTTCATTATGTTTGATCTATCGAGTTGTGAGAAATTTAATTGATGTTGTTTACAGAATTACTTTAATGCAATGTTATTTTAGTGAAAAGTGTTTTCAAATCAAAGTAGTTTCAGTCAGATTTTATTCGGCCTCTCCGTGGATATGACCTGTGCTCACTACTGTATGAGTTCATCTTTGCAATTTTATTTTTGTGAGACAGTTTAGAGGAAGTGTGCATATTGACTTGTGCGAGGAACTCTGGACAACGAAATGCACAGTCAACATTGCGCGCGATCATCTTGGCGCCGTTGCCGGGGAGGCATTAGAGTTTGATTTAGATTTATTTTGATTTGATTTCATTTCTATTGGTTTCATTGACTTGTTGTTGGGCTTTCATTTCAGATTTGCACAAGGAGAGAACTTGGATATTGGGCTTGACCTTTGAAGCCCATTGGAGGAGAGCTTGCTGAATTTTTTTTAATTGCTTTTAATTCCGAATTTTAGATAGAAAGAGTGTGAGTGAACTTTGTAGTGAGGCTTTGATGTATCTCTGTGCATGTACAGAGATTTCTTTCACGTTGGCATGTAATAATTGGCCTCTTGGTGGTTTGATTGGTTTGAGACTAGTCTATAGTACCATTCATATTTTCTTAGTTAGTTTTATTTCGTTTAATTCAAAACCAAATAAAAATTAAAAAATTTAAAATCTAAAAAATTTTTCCAAATCGTCTTTCATGTTAGCCGTTTGTTTGTAAATAAAAATTTCATCTTTTAAGATTAGAAACACATGTTTTAGGACATTCATCTTTTAATTGTCATTTCATTTTTTCTTGCATTGAAGAGAGCGGGGGAAAGGTAAGACTTCCACCACTTGTTTCATGCATTAGACTTAGCATTAGAAAACCTTGTTTCAAGCTTGATCTGTTGCATTTCATAATTGTAATTGGGACTGCTTAAGGGCTTCACCCATTAAATAAAAAGATAAGGTGAGGGATTTCATCACCCTTTCCTTTGCCCAAAAATCACAAAATTTTCACATTCTTGCATTGTCCTAAACTTTTAATAAAAATTAGTAGAATTGGCCCTAGGGTTCATAATTAGATTTGTTCTTTCTTAATTCAAACTTCTCTTTAAGTCTGGTGTCTAGGATTAGAGGTTAAGAAGCTTATGCTTAAGTGAGCTAGAGGTTACTTAATTGGGTCCTTGCGAAAGCAAGGGGGGCCTCCCTCTACTCCACCTCTTACCTGGCCAGTACAAGAAGAGTTAGAATTGGATTTAAGCAAGCATAAATCTGATTTTGAGAAAAATAACATAAGTCCAAGGAACACTTAGTGGTAGGTTAATTTGATTTGAAAGTGTTTGTTTGTTTGTGTTTGTTTAAAAATTTATCAAAAATCAATAAAAATCTTAAAAATTCAAAAATCAAAAATAGAAGGCTTTTCATCTTTGCATGCTTGGTAGACGCTCAGATTTGGCTCAACCTATAGACGAATTGAAAGATTCTTTCATAGGATGGCCAACCAAAATCAAAACCAAGTTGCTAGAAATAAAGAAGAGCTGCACCCAGACAAATGAAGGAATACTTCATTCCTTCTGACTATCAACCTGCTACTTGTATCAGGCCGGAAATTCCAGCAAATCATTTTGAGATCAAACCTGGAACCATTCAGATGCTGCCATCTTTTTATGGCAATCCCAATGAAGACCCTTATAGGCATATAGATGAGTTCATAGAGATCTGTTCCACTGTAAGGATCCAAAACTTCACTGAAAATGCCTTAAGGTTGACCCTATTTCCATTCTCCTTAAAAGACAAGGCTAAACATTGGTTGGGAACCATAGGGAGAACTATCACAACATGGCCAGAAATGCAGCAGGAATTTTTAAAGAAATTTTACCCGATTGGCCGAACAAACACCATGAGAAGAGCAATCACTGGATTTTCCCAACACCCGGGAGAATTAATGCATGAATCATGGGAAAGACTAAAGGAGTTGCTTAGAAAATGTCCCCATCATGGTTTGTCGAGGTGGCAAATAGTTCAAGCTTTTTATGAAGGTTTAACTGAATCGAATAGGCAAATGGTTGATGCTTCGTGTGGGGGAGCATTCATGACTAAGAGTGAGGATGAGGCATATAATCTTTTTGAAACATTGAGTGAGAACTCTATCAATCATGCCTCACTCTACTCTTATGAGAGAGCGTTAGGACCTGTGAAGAAGGCAGGGATGTATGAAGTAAGAGGAAGAGGGGAACCAGACTCTAGGGTAGAAGATCTGATAGCTAGACTTGACCAAAGATTGGAGCAGAAGTTGGAACAGAAATTTGATCAATTATATCTTTGACTGGGCAAGCCACACCCAATTTTTCTCAACAACCTGAAACTTGTGCTATGTGTGCTAGCCCAGCTCATCCCACCAGTGCTTGTCCCACTACTGCCCAATACCCCCTTTCATTCAGGAACAAGTCCAAGCTGCTCAAGGCTTCTACAAACCCTCCTATGATCCATACTCTAACTCATACAATCCTGGTTGGAGAAATCACCCAAACTTTTCATGGAAAAATCAATCTGAACAAGTTTCCCAACCTGCCTTCAAGCAATCCATGTACGGTCAATCCTATCCCAATCAAATTCGGGATTTGGCCAATCTTCTAACTCAAACCTCCACAATTCCAAGGAAGTCAAAATTCCAATCAATTTGCTCATACAAATTTCCAACAACCTTCATATCAACCACCACCTCCTCAGCACCCAATTGGGATGATAAAATGAATCAACTCCAGAACATGATGGCGACTCTGTGCCAAACTGTGCAAGAACAACAAACTCAATATCAAACTCAAAATCAAAATTTTCAACAAAATTTTGCAAGGATAGAGTCCCAAATTGCTGAGGTATGTCAAAGAAGGGAGTCTGGGCAATTGCCAAGTCAAGCTGTAGCAAACCCAAGGAACAACCCTCCCGGATTCTATCAATACCATCAAGGTCAGGGGTACAGACCACCACCTGCTAGACAAAATGCACCTCCACCACAGAACCCACAACAAGCTTTTGTCCAGAATTCCTGCACCTCAAAATCAAACCAACCTATACAACAGGATCATCCTCCTGCCCAAGCTAGGGGCCCCAAGTAGAAAATGCTAAAACTGTGTCTACTTTAAGAAGTGGAAAGATCATACTAAATCCTCACCCACACATGTCAACATTACATGAGGATACAGAAAAGGAAATTGAAATAAAATTGAAGAAATTGTTGAAAAAGACAAATCCAAGGGAAAAGAGAAAATAAATGAAGAACCTCTAGACACAATCAAGAGGAATGAAGATCCAAACTGTTACATTCCAAGAGTCCTTTTCCTGAAGCCTTAAAGCCAAAAATAAAAAACAAACCAACTGGCAATGAAAACTCTTGGAACTGTTTAAACAAGTTCACATCAACATTCCTCTGCTTGATGCCATCAAGCATGTGCCTGCATATGCCAAATTTCTAAAGAAATGTGTACTCCAAAACGTGAAGTGAGAAACAATAATTCTCCCAGAAATTGTGAGTACCATTGTCTTAAACCACTCCCTAAGAAGCTTAAAGATCGGCACTCCACTAATTCCTTGTACCATCGGTGGAGTCACTTTTAAGAGTGGCCTTTTAGATTTGGGAGCCAGTGTCAACCTCCTACCTTCTGCCATTTTTGAGAAATTCAAGTTAGGAGAGTTGAAACCCACTTCTGTGTGTCCTCCAACTAGCCGATCGATCTGTTACCACTCCTAAAGCCTAGTTGAGGACGTGATCGTAAAAATCAATGATTGTTACTTTCCAGCCGATTTCATCATTTTGGACATGAACACTCCACAAGATTTAACTCAGTCCACCATCATCCTTGGTAGACCCTTTTTGGCCACAGCTAGAGCCAATATTGACTGTGCTACTACTGGATGATGGATATATCATTTGGGGATAGGCGGGTTAGTATCAACATTTTTAGGGCATCTAGGCATCATGATGAAGGAGAAAGTTGTCTAGTGGTAGACACCTTGGAAGAGTCTTGTGTGGAAGAAGCAATAGACCAACCCTGTGCTCTAGGGTTTGAGGGAGAGGAAGGACAATTTAATTCTATGTTTCAAGATAATGATCCATCAATTCCATTTGAGTGTCCTCCTAAGGTTGAGCTAAAACCACTCCCTGCGAATTTAAAGTACATCTTTTTAGGAGAGAATGAGACATGGCCCATCATAATCGCTAATCTTGAGGAAGGGCAGGAAAGGAAATTGATTGATGTTTTGAAGAGTCATAGGAGAGCTATAGGTTGGACAATAGATGATCTGAGAGGGATAAGTCCTTCAGTTTGCACACATCGCATCTACTTAGAAGAGAATGCCAAAAGTTCAATCGAAATGCAAAAAGACTTAATCCCAACATGAAAGAAGTTGTTAAGAAGGAAATTGTCAAATGGCTGGATGCAGAATTTATTTATCCCATCTCTGATAGCCAGTGGGTTAGTCCAACTCAAGTTGTGCCTAAAAAGTCTGGACTAACCGTGATTCAAACTGAAAAGGGTGAGCTCATTCCCACTAGGCTGGCTACAGGATGGAGAGTGTGCATTGACTATCGTAAACTGAATGCAATGACCAAGAAAGACCATTTCCCCTTACCTTTCATTGACCAAATCTTAGAGAAACTGGCAGGCCAAAAATTCTTTTGTTTCCTTGATGGATACTCAGGGTATAACCAAGTGGCTATTCACCCCGATGACCAAGAAAGACCACTTTCACATGTCCATTTGGAACCTTTGCCTTTAGACGCATGCCATTCGGGCTGTGCAATGCCCCTGCAACTTTTCAACGTTGCATGTTGTCTATTTTCTCAGACATGGTTGGGGATTACTTAGAAGTCTTCATGGACGATTTCTCTGTGTTTGGAAATGACTTTGATTCGTGCCTCGACCATTTGACTGAAGTGCTCAAAAGATGCATTAATGCCAATCTTGTCTTAAGTTGGGAAAAGAGCCACTTCATGGTTAAGGAGGGAATGTCTTAGGGCATATTGTCTCCAGGGAGAGGGATAGAGGTAGATAAAGCCAAGGTAAATCTCATTTCCGAATTACCTCCTCCCAACTCTGTCAAACAAATTCGATCCTTCCTTGGTCATGCCGGATTCTATAGGAGGTTCATCAAAGATTTTTCCAAATTGCAAGGCCATTAACTTCTTTGTTAAAAGACACTCCATTCATTTTTGATGAAGCTTGTCATAAAGCCTTTGAGGAATTAAAAGACATTTTGACCAGAGCTCCAATTCTACAATCTCCAGATTGGTCATTACCATTTGAGATAATGTGCGATGCTTCAGATTATGCAGTAGGTGCCATTTTGGGTCAGAAAACTGATAAAGGATCTGTGGTGATTTATTATGCAAGCAGAACATTGAATGATGCTCAGATTCGATACACAACCACTGAAAAAGAGCTCCTAGCTGTTGTTTTTGCCTTAGAGAAATTCAGATCTTATCTCTTAGGAGCCAAAATCATTGTTTTCACTGACCATGCTGCCTTGAGGCATTTGCTTGCAAAAAGGATGCCAAGCCTAGATTGATCAGATGGATTCTATTGTTACAAGAGTTTGATTTGGAAATTCATGATAAGAAAGGATCCAAGAATGTGGTAGCTGACCACTTGTCTATAGTTGCCCCGACTCTATGCCCATTAGAGATGCTTTCCCGGATGAGCACATTTTAGCTGTCTCCAACATTTTATCTCCATGGTACGCACACATTGTGAACTACAAAGTCATTGGACGAGTACCTGGAGATTGGACCAAAAATGAGAGAGAGAGATTCTTTGCTAGAGACAAGTACTTTATTTGGGAGGACCCGGAGCTATTTTTCATAGGACCAACCAAGTGATAAGAAGATGTGTCCCTGAGAGTGAGCATCAAAGTGTCCTCAAGTTTTGTCATTCTCTCGCCTGTGGAGGACACTTTTCAGGAAAGAAGACCGCTGCTAAGGTCTTAGACTCTGGTTTCTATGGCCCACATTGTTTAAGGATGCTCATCAATTTTGTAAGGCTTGTCCTAGATGTCAAACCATGGGAAATTTTCTAAGAGGGACATGATGCCTCTTAACCCCATTTTGGTTGTAGAATTTTTGATGTATGGGGGATAGACTTTATGGGACCTTTTCCACCATCCTTTGGATACACGTACATTCTAGTTGCTGTTGATTATGTGTCCAAATGGATAGAGCCATTACCACAAAGACCAATGATCATAAGGTGGTTATCAAATTTGTTCAGAAAAACATCTTTTCTAGATTTGGGTGGCCCAAAGCAATCATTAGTGATGGAGGACCTCATTTCATTAACACCCAATTTAGGACCCTCCTAAGGAAGTATGGGATCACCCATAAGCTAGCAACACCTTACCATCCCCAAACTAGTGGCCAAGTGGAAGTATCAAACAGGAGATTAAAAACATTCTTCAAAAGTCGGTTAGGCCTGATAGGAAAGACTGGTCAGAAAGGTTAGATGATGCATTGTGGGCCTACCGAACCGCTTTCAAAACTCCCATTGGAATGTCCCCTTACCGGCTTGTCTTTGGAAAATCATGTCATTTGCCGGTCGAACTTGAGCATAGAGCCTATTGGGCTATTAAACAAGTCAATCTTGACTTAGCCCAAGCTGGTCAACAAAGGACCCTTCATCTGAATGAGCTAGAAGAGCTCAGAAATGAGGCCTACGAAAGTTCCAAGATCTATAAAGCCAAGGCCAAAGCATTCCATGACAAACACTTTCATAGAAAAACTTTTCAAGTGCATGATAAAGTCTGGCTATTTAATTCTCGGCTTCGTCTTTTTCCAGGAAAATTGAAGTCCCGGTGGGATGGGCCTTACATGGTTGTCAAAGTCTATGACAATGGCGCTGTCGTTATTCTTGATCCTAAAACTGGACAATCGTCCACTGTTAATGGGCAGAGGTTAAAGCATTTTTTTGAAAATCCGCCTTCCTTGAAAGTTGAGTCTACCAAGCTAGATGAGCCAAGTGAAGCCTAATTGCGTCTGGCTGAAGACGATAAACTTAGCGCTTCTTGGGAGGCAACCCAAGTGTACAAATTTCATTTATCAGGTAATTTTCTGTCTTACTTTCTGTTCCTGTGAATAAGTAGGGGGAGAGGTAGAATAAGCATGCATTCATAGTCTCCACCCATCCATTGCTTCATTTCTTTTCTTGAGCTTGTACATATGCAAATAAAAATTTCACAATGTTTCATCTTTAAATAAAATGCGTGGCTTGCGCATCCCAGACTAGGTGTATGATCTTTAACCATTAAAATTTTGTGGTTGTCACACTCCTTTGCAATCATCCATGTCAGATAGCCTCTATAAAGGATTACATGTATTACCTGTCTACCTTATGTGAGGATTTATGGCAGGAAGTTTCATACACACACTACACAGCCACTTAGACTAGCTGAACCCGAATGTAGCAAATTTGTTAAGGCTAGTAGGAGAGAGGTGATTGGTTTTCTCCCCTCCCCTTAAGTGAATTGCGAAGGAAGTGAAGGCATGTGATCAAGGAACCTGACTGTTCATCCTTCCGTAAAGAGGAAAGAAAAGAAAAATCAAAAGCAAAAAGCAAAAGCAAAAGAAAAATATATCCATGAAAAATGCCCCGGATCTGAGTAAAGTTGGACTCGCTACTCTTGAAAAGTGATGGTTGTGCAGCATTGTGGATGAAAAAGAAATAAAGAAATTCTGAGTGCACAAAGTGCAAATAAAGGGACAAAAGTCCTCAAACTCAGAGAAATAATCCTCAAGGAAGATGGGCAGATGGAACTGAGAGAACAAATCAATTGACTGAGCAAGGATCTTACTCCACAATTCTTTTCTTCTCCATCGAATCAATCTAATCTCAATTATTAGCTGAAACAAAGGAGCCTCATGAGGGCTAAGGTGAACTCTTAAGTGAGCTACCAATTGTGCACTAATTTTTTGCCATAAACCCTTACAATTAGGAAAGACATATCTCTACATTAATCTTTTACATGATGACTATTTATCATGAGACATTACATCTTCTAGTCCTACATTTGGAGTAATTTTATTGCTAAGGGACTAGCAATGTTCAAGTAGGGGAGTGATAATTACTAATTTTTTCGTGTTAAATTTCATACATGTAGTTGATTTTAGACAACATTGTCTATAAATGATGTGCATTTTATTTTAATTGTCATTTCATCCATAAATAAAATTTGAGCATTTCAGTTAAGATTTTGGGTAGATCACATAGTTAGATTTCATTTAATAAAGTCAATACTTTTTAAATAGTTTGACTAATAAAAATATTTTCTCATTTACATTGTATATAAATAAATCATTGATCTTAGATTTTCTTAAGTCATCTTTTGTAAATATTAGTTCATAGATAAATCAAAACTTTAAATCTTAGTTAAATAAATAAATAGCATTTACCTAAATACCATACCCCTTCATCACCATTGATCCATTACACCAATCTCTCATCCAACCTTACCACATACCCCAACCCATTAAATAAATAAAACACTTTTAACACCCCTCTTTTAATCACATGATGCCACAACCCCCATACCCATTTAACCATTTTTTAACAAAATTCAATATTAATCTAACCATTTTTCTCATTTTTATTGTAGTCTTCTGCCTCATCCGTCAGAAGCTTCACGAAGATGGCAGAGCTGCTGTGTGAAGGAGGCTCTGCGGGCTGAGTCTTCTGGAGGCAGTGCAGGGCCTGGGCGGCCAGCGCCCAGGTAACCAGATGAGGGCGCGGTGCAGCGCTGGTGCTGGCTGGGCGGCTGGCGCTGGCGCGGCAGACCAGGTGTGCTGGAGCTGGGCCGGCAGTTCAGTGCGATGGTGATTTTGGCGGGAAGGAGACCTGGGCGGAGCTTGTGCGTGTAGAGGCGGTGCGCTCGCGCGCGGTGCAGAGCAGCTGATGAAGGCGGCCGGATCTGTGTGCTGTGCGTGTGAAGCAGATCTGCACAGCAGCAGATCTGGGCGGGCGAAGCTTTGCTGAGGAGCTCTGCTGGGCGTGCGTGGCCTGCTGGAGGTGAAGGCGACCAGATCTGTGTGCTGGGCTGGAAGCGCCCGTGCAGAGCAGCTCAGGTGGCGCCCGGGCATGCAGTTGGCGTGCTGAGGTACCGGGTTCGTACGAGCGGTGCGCTGTAGCAGTGCGATGGCGGCCAGTTCAGGGTTGCGGTGCGATGGAGGCTGGGCACGATGCTTAGGTGGCGGCGGTCTGCTGAGCTGGGGCAGAGCAGATAAGGCAGATGCTGGCGTGGCGGTCTCCTGGGCGTGATGGAGGAGCCCGGGCATCTATAAAAGGACCCGAGGTCCTCATCTCCGGGGCTCCCTGGTTCGATGCTTAGAAATTTTGTTTTAGTTTTCTCTTTTTCTGTATTTGTCTTGTTTTAGCAGAGCAAAGAGGGAGTGTTCTTGAGGCTGGTTCGGCCATTAGAAATTTCTGAGGATTTTAATCTCCATTTACATGTATTTCATGTTCTTCCAGTTCATAGCAGTGGGGCTCTCCGGGTCGCAGTTTAGGAAATTTTAGCTTTATTTCTGTATTTCTTCCTCAGTCCAGAGGTTGGCAAATTTTTAGTTCATCTTATGTTCTTCCAGTTCAGAGTAGGAGAGTTCGATCCTTTGGCAATTTATTGAGTTCTTCTAATTTCATTTCTTTTGTGTTTAGAGCAGATCGATCCAGTGCAATTGGTTATTTCATTTCTCAATCATCAGAGATTCAAATGCTTCTTCTCCAGTCTTTTATTTGTTGCTGTTCAAGTAGTTTTATCTGCTGTTCTTATGAGTTGTTCTTCTTTTCCTTTTTAAGTTTGTTGCAGCACTCCGGAATTCGTCACTGCGTTTGTTTTGTTCTTGTTATGTTCTTCTGCTGTTGGGGAAGAGTGATTGGAATTTGGAATTTTTGCTCTTTCTTCTTCTTGTTCGGCTGCAGGGGAGGGATTCCTATTTAGTTTTCCATTTCATCTGTAAAGGGTTTGATCATTTGAGCTGGGATTTTGCTACTGTGAGGGATTCAGATCCGGAGTTCGGATCAATTTTTTTTGGAATGTTGTGCTTTGATCAGTAGTTTCCTCCTTCTGTGTTCATCCGGAGTGTGAGTGCAATCTTGTTTTTGATTTCTGTTCTTACATTTCTTTTGAACTGCTCTGTGAGGAATTGGTCTATGCTGTGTGAATCAGTTCAAGTGGAGGTTGTTATTATCTCTTGTTTCAGTGTATTGCAACTATGGTGAGGAGGACGATTGGCAGCTATTTCTTGTGTTCAACCGAAAAGTGAGTGCAAATTTGTTGTTTCGTGAATGTTGGAAGGGAAATCGAAGGGATAATTTGACGTTACAATTTAATTATCTTTTACGGTGTCTTACTGATTCATTAGATTGTGAGAGTATAGAAATCTGAGTGTTTCTTCTTACTATTTGGAGCTGATTGCATTTTACTTCCCTTTATTCTTCATCCCTCGAGCTGTGAGGGTACAGTGATACAAAGTTTCTTGAATTCAATTCAACTCGTTCTTTCATTATGTTTGATCTATCAAGTTGTGAGAAATTTTAATTGATGTGTTTCAGAATTACTTTTAATGCAATGTTATTTTGGTGAAAAGTGTTTTCAAATCAAAGTATTTTCAGTCAGATTTTATTCGGCCTCTCTGTGGATATGACCTGTGCTCACATACTGTATGAGTTCATCTTTGCAATTTTATTTTTGTGAGACAGTTTAGAGGAAGTGCGCATATTGACTTGTGCGGAACTCTGGACAACGAATGCACAGTCAACAATGTCGCGCGATCATCTAGCAGGTGCGCTCCTCTTTCCATTTGTGGACAACGTGCTTGAAGAGGAACAATTGAGTGTGGTATGTGGCATATGGGAAGGAGAGAGGTTGGGACCAGCGGTGCAGCCTTCCTCTATAGCGGACTCACAGCGGCGAGCTTGGGTAAGCCTCCCTACGGATCTATGCTTTTGTTCACATGCTAGACTAATCTACACTTCAAGTTTGATGTGAACAATGAGGCAACAAGTTCGTCCCGGATCTTCTCCAAAAGTCCGCTCTCACATATGGACGGTCTAGTGGGCCTAGAAAGGCGCATTGCGAATCATGTGCCTCAACTGAAGACACGGGCGGATTGGTGGGATCATCTCTGCTGCTGCATGCAAAGAAACGCCTTCATGTGTACTCCGGCGCCACTTCTGGCCAAGGACCTACGGATGCGACTAGCATCCGCATGGAACTTCGGCTGATCGGGGCGATCGAGTTCGTGCTCTACAATGCACACTATTGCCTCTCCCAACTTGGGCTCCCACCTCGCAACTTTGAAGGGTCGTCTCATCTTCCGCCGATCAAGAGAAGAGAGCTCGGTACCAATGGCGACGGAGAAGAGGCGGACACCATCAAGGTGCATTGGAAGATCTGCACTTTCATGCGGCCGGTCCCAAATGTAGAGGAGGTGGAGGAGGAGTGGATGAAATATGTAAAAGAGTTGATGAACTGTGGCCCAGGTGCCGTGTGTAAATGCCAAGATTATATCCTTAATAAGAAATAAATTGCATCTTTTACACGGCCAAAATACATTGTATATCATGATTTTATCATCCAAATCACTGTGATTCTTCCTGAAAAAATGGCCCTCGGGTGAGCTTCTTTAATCGTGACGGACACAGGGTGCTTTACTTATTGATCTGCGACCATCTGATCAATCGCGCATTCCAAAAACTGCGACCACTTGCCCCATCGCATTTTAAATTGTACATCAAATTTTCAAAATTTGCGCCTCAAACTCAGCACTAGGGTAATGATGATGTTCTGAATCACGACGACGACCTCCGTCGCGTATCATATATGAATACCAAAATCGCGACGACTGTGTCCGTCGCGTTTCAAACGACTTTCGGAAGCTACAAGATGCCCGACAGCCCCTCCTTCCTTCCCTTTCGCCTCCCTCGACTCTCTCATCATCTCTCAACTCTCTCTCAAACCTCTCGCTCTCTCAACTCTCTCTTGCTCTCTCATAACTCCGGCGATGACCAAGATGTCGGCCACGAAACGCCGGCGAGGTGAAGGTGCGAGGGAGGAAGGAGAAGACCCGGCGATGGAAGAGGTGGTGGAGACCCCTACAATGGCAGCAAGGATGATGGTGGAGGAGTTCTTGGAAATGGAGGGGGAAACGCCGCCGCCGCCGCGGCGGCGGAAGGGGAAGCGGCACCATCGGCGGAGGAGGAAGAGGCGGAGGCGGCGGCGCCGGGAGGGAGACTTTGGCGAGGACGTCGTGGCCAGGCAGCGCCTCCACATGGTGACATGGTGAGTACCCAAACCTCCATCCCGTGGTTGGTGTGAAGGAGTGGGGAGGATGTGGTCGTCGTTGTCAGAGAAGAAGGGAAGTGAATCGTGACGAGTTCAGTCATCGCAATTCGAGTGTTGAATCGCGAAGGCCTAAGCCATCGCAGTTCAACCTGAACCGCGACCTTTGAACCGGTCGTGATTCAAAAGGCTACCCATGAAGAGGAATTCTGGCCTATTTTGAGCATTTTCCACTGTTTTAACTGTGTGATACATATATTGACTTGTGTTAACTGATTGTGCACGGGATTATGAGGCCCTGGATTCACTGGCCGCTAGTGATAGCAGCATACCAGGGGCTCTTGGACTTTCAGAGAGAGCGGGTGAAAATGATGGGATTTGGGCCGATCTTGGGGATCGAGCCCTTTATGTGGACAGTCCCCTGGTTCAGGCGTTGAGAGAGTGCTGGGATAGGACGAGCAGGGCCTTCTTGATGCCATAGGGGCACATGGTACCGAGCCTCGAGGATGTGGCGAGGATCACCGACCTCCGGGTGGATGGGGAGGTGGTGACGGGCATTACATACGCCGATTACATAGAGTTCACACATGATTTGCTGGGGTTGGAGCCAGCGGGAGAGGACGTGCTCGGCGACCGTAGGATGGTCGATCGAGTGGTGCTATTGGAGAGCTTAGGTCTGCGGGGCGCGAGGTAGACCAGGGAGGAGTCGCTGCATGAGTTTGTGCATCGAGCAGCATGGCTAGACTACAAGAAAAAACAAGATTAGCGACGGACACGTTCTGTCGCTGATCCGTCGCTAATCCGTCGCTGATGATATTCATTGACAGATTACTGAGAAATTAGCGACGGAATGATTCCGTCCCAAAAAACTCGTCGCTAAATTAACACCGAAAAACGAAAGTTGCTAATCGGCGATGGAGTAGCGACGGATTTTTATTCTGTCGCTGATTTGCGTCACATTATTTTCTCCGCCAACCTATCGCTAATTGGCGACGGATTTTTATAGCGACAGAATTACGAAGGAAAAGGTTTGGACGCAAATCCGTCGCGTCAATTAGCGACAGATTTTTCTGACACTAGTCCGTCGCAAACTACATTATATTTAGCGATAGATAAGCTGTTGCTGATTGGTGATGAAATCCATCGCTAATTAGCGAAGGATTTGCGACAAAAAAAATCCGTGCCAAATAGCGACTAAAAATCTGTCGCTCATCCGTCGTAATATTTAGCAACAAAAATAAATCTGTCGCTAATCCGTCGCAAATCTATGACAATTTTTTTTAAAAAAAATCATAAACAATAACAAATCTATAGACAATAGAAACACACACATACAATAAAAAAATTACAATGCTGAATTAAATGTTCAAGCAATTATATAATAAAATATTTAATCAAATACAACATTTAATTTTTATTTAATACAATATAAAAAAAAAATCCTCCCCGTCCCGTCCCGTCATCATGTAATGCAACATCCTGAATTAGACATGAAAATAAAACATTAGACATATGAATATAAAATAATTTTTTATAAATTTTTTAAAATTAGAATTTGATCAAATAAAAATATATTGAGCCCATGAATATTGAAATGAAGTGGTTCTCACAACCTTATACATGATAAAGTCAGATAACATCTAAAGTCATTGGGAATAGGTCCCAATTATATCTCTGTTCCTGGTCAGCCCCTATTTACTTTACCACTTTAAAGTGTTTGGTTGCCTTGCTTTATACACTCCCTTGGTCCTCACACTTCAAAACTTGACCCAAGATCCATAAAGGGTGTGTGTCTTCCTTGGGTATTCACCCACCTAAAAGAGATATAAATGTCTAAATCCTAGAACTGGAAAGAAAAACATTATCTCAAGGATATCACTTTATGGAATCTGAATCCTATTACTCTCATGAGACTTCTTCCCGGGGGGAGAATCCTACTAACATTCAGAACCCGAAAACCCTTTCAACTAAGTGCCATCTTCCCATTTTTATTCCTATAACTTCAGTTCTTGACTCGTCACCTTCCCACATTTCCACCACTGAAAATGTGATAGACTTAAGAAATGAGAGGACTTATAGGATGAATTTGAACTTATATTGTATTCCCACAAATCAGGCATCTCATGTATCTCAAACTGCGGAAGCTGCAGCAAGATGTCTGCCAGAGGAACAATCCAACCAAAAGAAGGCATGCAGGAAAAAAACCTTGCAATCTAAAAGAAGAGGTAACAGGAGCAGGATGTAATGTACAATAAATGAATTCATGGCAGAGATCAATTTGTAAGCTATAAAAAATGATTTTGCCTATCAAAGAGTCTAAAAAGCTGGAAATAAATTGTAAACAACATGGGACTACAGATATGGGTGCTTATCTTGAAAACTAGAAAGAAAGACCAAGTCAGTGCAACCGACCTCAAGCCTCGTCATTTCTGGTCAGTGCTTGCTTTTCTTAGGGGGTACATGCGGTTGGAGCTCAGGTGGAGCCTACAGTAGATTTATAAAGCATAAAAATTTCTAAGGTAGTGATGCATAAAAAGGCAGACTACATATGCTATGGATAGTCCATGACAATAATTCACATGAGAGAGGTAAACATGCAAATACAAATTTAATTTAAGAGGGATATATATAAGCAATAAACCTAAGAGGGCTTCCGGAAGATTGTGATCTGCAAAGTAGAGCATAGTCTTCTGTTTAGTCAATTATCCACAATAAAAGAAATTGGCATAAACATAATGCACCATTTGCCGCCACTATAATATTATAGTAATTGAACAAACTCCTCAGGACCTAATATCCTTCCCTATTGGAGTGGATAACACTTGACTAAGACCATTTGGAGTTCAGACAACATACCATCGAAATCTAGAAGCACAAAGTGGCACTAACTATAATTTTACATCAATACTGAAGCCATTCAAGAGTCATGCACCGAGGCACAGTGTGCAATAGCAACTTTTGAACACAAGAACAAGACAAAGTGGAGCACTTGGATAATGTCACTCACACACACACACATATACAGTCTATAGGTGTGCTGTGTGTATAACACATATTATAGAGAAAGAGATAGATAGATGAGAGAGAGATGTAAATTGTTAGATACACATTGGAATAGTCAAGCACTATCTGACTGCTCCTATCCCACACGGAAGGAAGCTTGTCCATAGTTTCATGAAAGTGTGTCAAGTACTACCAATTTCTTATATTCACGCATATGTAGACAAATAAATAAGCAAGCATATAAAAATGTCCCAGCATCCCAGAGTATCGCATCCAAATATAGCATGTATGTATCTAATGATACCTTCTAGTTCTTAGGTGGAAAGTGTAATCACAGGGATGTATCCCCCCTCAACACAGACAAAAATACCAAATATGGTGGTGTGTGTATATGGATGTGTGTGATCGCCACCTAGTCGACTGCTCTATGAATAGAAGATAAACGTGGCTAGTAAACTAAAAGGAGGAGAGAAGAGAAAGAGGGGCGGACCTGATGTCGCGGCGCCAGTGGAGGTCGCGACAGTGCTAATAACGCGACGGAGACGACGTCGAATGCTGTCGCGTCTCCGTCGCGTCGTCGCCGTCGCCGCGTTCTCTTGTTGCGCGAGTTGTTGAGTGTGGACCTTCTTCCCGTCCCCGACCAGCCGGAAGACGAGAGCTCCTCGTGGATGAACGGTCGAGTGCCTGCCAAAGAGGAAATAAACAAAGGAAGCCCTATTAGAATACTTAAAAATGTAGTATCTACTCTAAAATGGAAAGAAATGATTGAAGCATGGAGGGAACGAACCTAGGGGGTTTTTAAACCCCTTTGGTGTGGGGAAAACGTGGGTATGTGTGGAAATGTGCTATCTAAAAATAAACATAAAAATGCATGCAAGGAAAGAAGGAAAGAGGGGATGAGAGGATGAGCCCATTGGGGCGACTCCTTGGTGTTGATGTGGCTTGAAGGATCGTCCAAAGCTTCTGGAGGATGCTGGAGCCGCCCTCTTCCCGTCCCGTACTCCATGGATGAAGAAATGATGTGTTTCAGTGGAGAAGGGTGTGAAGGAAAGTGGGGGAAAAGGGGGTGCTGCGAGGTTAAGTATGGATGAGGGAAGATTTCGGCAGCCTTCGGGGTAGGAATGAGGCTCTCCTCGTCCTTGAGGAGGGGCCTTTCTTTTATAGAGCTTGGAGAGAGGAAAATGCCATATTATCTCTTTAAAAAGGTCAGAATTAAAAGGAGAGATAATATCCCATTAAAATTGCATGGGAAGAGTCCATAGGGTCCTTCCAAGAGTCCCTAGGGCCGAAATCTCGCCCAAGGGATAGAGATAATCCTAGGGTTATGACCTGGTCAATGGGAGGATAAATAGGAGGTTGTTGCGGAGTTTGGCGCGCTCAGCTGTTGTCGCGGCGTATCGTGGGGTCGCGACTAGAGACGCGGTGTGTCGGGACGTCACGAAAGTGGGCCCACATGCACGTAAATCATGCATGGGCTGTCGCGGCGTCTCTGGCCGTCGCGACAAGAGTCGCGGCGCTACGATACGTCGCGAAATGGAAATCGAATTTATTCTTTATTTACCAACCAACCATGTGAAGAATAAGAGTTGCAACTGGATAAAGACTCTCCCCAAAAGTGATAATGTGGGGATTTCAAGGCAATTTTAATTCGTTAATGGGCTCAATCAAGGCTAATGATGGGCTCAAGGTGAGTGACCAATTAGGGGCTAACAAAGACGACATGAAATGTGGTTCAACCCATTAGTCGGAACCGGGTGTCTACAGATTACCCCTCCTTGGCTTCCACTTTGCAGGGGAGCGAAGCGAAAGTGGAGCGAAGTCGTTTATGGAATGATGGCGGAGCGAAAATGGCGCTGAGTGGACTAAAAAGCGGAAGCAAGGTAAAGAGACACCTGGTCTAACCAAAAGGCAATTGGAATCTTTGTGAAAGTCCGAGTCAGTGTTCAAGCAGGATGCAAAGAAGAACATAAGTCTGGACGAGAAGGAGAAAAAGAAGAGGACGATCAACCCCTCGATTGAGAGGTACCTAGCCGATTGGCCTACAGGTTTCGCTTTGGAGGGACATGTGCATGCCAGGCAGGTAAACTCATGACTCTGTCCTGGGAGCGGTTCTCAACCAAAACGGATCAAAGGAATAGGATAAAAATTGATAGGAAATCCAGACAGAGAAAATCTTGTCAAACTGACGGGAACAACTTACTCGGAGGCAAACCTTCCGATTCGGTGTGGAATTGGATTTCTTGTTTGGAATTTAAAGGATGATTGGGCACTCAACAAGGGCTCATGAAAAGTCTCGAATGAGTCAAGAAAGCTCAAAGTCCTACACGATGCATGCTGGGCTAAAATAAAAGAAATCATCAAAACGAATGCAAAGAAAAGAGAAAATATAAAATATATCAAGGATAATATTGCTAAGCTGAATAGGAACGGGTCAAGAGACTACCCACAACCGCAGTGCAGGCCTGAATCTATCGTCCCCGGGCCTACTTAACTCAACGACCTATCCAACGATTGACAATGTGCACCTAGATTATCACTATTTTTGTTGAAGGGGAACTCAAATCCCAGAACACATTGAAAACCAGCCGGTCCTTGAGATAATATAGTAGCATACGTACCATATAGTAATGCAAGGGAGAAGGAATATGGATACTCACCTGAACTTACCTGTGGAGCGCAGAACTCGCCATTTTTTGAGTTTAACCTTTTCTGATTTTTTTTGTTGTCGTGTGTAAATGAAGCAATAAACAAAGTACTAAACAAGCTAACAACAACATGCATAAACAACTCAGTCATCCACATGATTGAAACAAAACACTGAAGAACATTCAGGTTCACACATAGAGAGTCCTCTCATGGAGCCATTGAGGGAGAATATGTATGGGACTTGGGAAGGACTTGGTGGGATAATGAGCTTGAAATTCAAATCATGGGTGTGACTGAGGAAGAGAGACAGATCGTAAAGATGATGTGATCAAGACTCAGACAAAAGTAATGAAGAAATGTAGAGATCTGAGCGAGCAATGCTTGGGAGTCAATGTACCTGCACACTTAGCATGTATGATTAGATCTGCTCATTTTTGTTATTTTTAATTGAAAACATTTGATTTTTTTGGAATTATGGAAATATTTTATTTTTTTATTTTGGCAATATTTGAATTTTTTGGATTTTAGAAATATTGATTTTTTTGGATTTTTGGAAATATCTGATTTTTTTGTTATTGGTATATTAGTTTTTTTTTTTTGGATTTTGGCAATATTTGATTTTTTTGGATTTTTGAATAACGCTTAAAGCCGACGTTAGCCTTCCTAAAAGACACATGAGACAGAAGGTACTCACCCTTGCTACTACAGCACTAAAGTAAGATCAAACTACTGGCAAAAGGTCCCCATTCATTCCCCTTTCATAAAGACCACCAAAAGGTCAGATGTGCATTAAGACGACGGCGTCCTGTAGATGGTGTCCTGGCTCACGGTGCCACTACAAAGGCCATACCTGGGAGACGACCCAGCCTTATAGAGAGAAAGAGAAGAAAGTTTGGGGATAAGTCTACTGCAGGTTTTAAAGGACAAATCAAGTTTAGCTTCCTTCCACAGCACACCCCTTAGAGATTCAATCTGTGAAGAGGGACTTTAGGTCACTTTATTGTGTCTGTTTCTTATTTGGGGCATGCGTACGACCGGGCTCAAGGGCGTCCCGCGAGAACTGTACTGCCACTCTTTGTCATGCCCCTATTCCTCAAATTTTTGTTTATTTGTCCTCTTCTCTCTTTTATTTCTCTTTTTTTTTTTTTTTTCTTTTGCAGGCTTGATTGATCGTCCCTATTTGAAATTTCCTCTCATCGAGATGTGCTTAGGTTGTCGCCTTGCCAAAGAGCCATTTTCTACCCTTACACTTCGACCAAGTAAAGAAGAGAATAGCTTTTTACACTCCTAGGTATAGCCTAAGTAGCAATGGTGTTTGCTAGAGTAACCAACCAAGGTTGCGTGTGAGTGTGTGATGATCCTTGCTTAAAGTGACCTTCAACGACTGGAGAAGGAATGTCAAACTCTTAACACGGAGTAATCTCTACCTTGAGTGCTGTAGAAGCAAAGTAAACCTAAGACCGACTCAACCACTCTTGCTGTGAACGGAGATGACTCTCTTTGATGTTTGGTGTTTAAAGAAATATTTGTATGGTTATTTGGTGCGCAATGCGACCCCTTTATTGAAAGAACGACCTGTATTAGTCTTTGAACTTTGATTTTGGTTGCTTTTAATTAGCTCATTTGCAGGAAATTGTGAAAAGTAGGGGTCCGCAAGAATTGGAGCCAACTCAACACAAACAAGAGGGAGACATGACGCTACAAGAATATGAGGGATAAGAACCCTCAAACAAGAAGGATTTACAAAGGAGAAAAAAAAATGTTAGTGAGGACTGAAACCTCCGGAACAGTGAGAGAAAGGGTCGGGACCCCGAATAGGGAGTGAGGGAGGAATCGGGTCAGGCCCGTGAGCAGGAGGGGTTGGAGGAAGGAACTGTAGAATGGACGGTGGAGGATCTGGTGGATCAGAAGGTGAAGTGGAAGGAAGGGAATCAGGACCAAGATTGGATGTCCCTAAAGGATGTGGGCCTGACCTATAATTAGGAGGCTCTGGTGGAAGAGGAAAAGGGGAATCCTGAGCACTAAGAAGAAAGTCAGGTGACCCAGGTGGATATGGAGAGAAAACCTGGGAACCCGAGGGTGATCGGGTGGCTCAGGAGGAAGAGATAAGTGAGGGTCCAAAGACCCTAGAGGAGTAGGAGGGGAATAATGCGGCACCAGTCCAGAATTGAGAGATTGGGCGCCTCCTCTGGGAACTAGATTGATCAGGATGAGTAGTATTGAAAGATCAAGGTCAGAGGATGACGGGATAGGAGATCGACATTTTTCTTGAAGAATTTCAATCTTGATCTCAGCCTCCTTTGCTTCTTGGCAGATTTCTCCTTGTGACACCACAGCTTCTTTGTTCTTACAGATAGATATGATGGTTTCACCGACATGTCTTCTTAAATAGCAGGACTAGGCAGCAGATGGCCTCGCTCTCCTCTGCAGCCACACGGCTCTCTCATCAATATGGTTGTCATGACTGCCGTGTGTGTACTTGCCCCTTGGCTATTACTTGCATATTCAACTTTATTGACACCCATGGGGGAACGCCATAAATTGGCATCTTCGCTGAGAGGGTTTCCCTTGACAAGTGGACAGTGCAAATCCATGGGAATTTGATGCGTTGGTACCAGCAACTTCAGGCTTGGCATCTTGGCCTGACAAATGGCATGAAGACCAACTCCCTTGACAGTTGAAGAGGGGATGCTTTGGGGTGTGATGGGTGGCACTAGCACGGGCAAATGACTGACAGGCTGAGGCAAATTGCAAAGGACTCTTGGCATAACCTTGAGTGTTCTTGGTGACATAGCAATGTGCCCCTCGTCAGGTTGAAACATGGCAAGGAGGGCTTTGGATGCTTCGGGCAGCGTGACTTCTTGCCCCTTGAGTGACAGCTGATTCATGATGGCCTTAGCAGATGCATGAGATAGCAAACATTTGTAGAGAACCCCTTCTTTTGACCAGCCATATGCAATATAACGAGCGATGAGTGATGATGGCATTAATGGTAGCATTTCCAATAAGCAACGTAATGGCTACCGTCCCCGCTTTGGATTTGGCTGGCACTAGGGCCTGGGAACTCTTTTTGACAGTACTCTTCTGATGAGATGAAAGCTCATCCTTCCTGAATGCGCCGAGATAAGGACATAGACCGGCATGCGACTGATGTAGTTGTAAGGGTCGAAACATGACCGGAACTGGGCTACCTTCTCTCAGTCCATCTTGCATAGGGGAAGTAATTTCAAGGCATGCTGCTGGTGATGCACACTCGCTCCATTGGGATGTGGTAATGGGATGTATGGTGGCTATGGCGGGTTTGTCAGATGCGGAGGGCTTAGTGTGAGGTGATGGGATGGTGGCAAGGATAGGTTCGTGCAGTGAGAGCTCTTCCTCCAACTCAGAGGCTGAAGCAGCCTTATTCTTGGGAGTAGGAAACTCTTGCTCGGACTTAGAGGTGAGTGGAGCTTGCTCGAGCCTTGGTGTGGTGGTAATGGCTTGCTCAGGTGCAAGTGGTAGTGGGGTGGAGATGATGGCGAGGGGTAAAGATGGAGGGTTGGCAGGAGTGGAGGGATTAGTGGTTTGCGGCATTGGTGGAGATGACTGACAGCGCACCGACACAATGGGTCGAGCTAACAGCTTGTCATCAGGGTGCGATACGGTAGGTGTGGTGGTGATAGCCTGAGCAAGGGTTGGTGGAGGGTATTGTTGAGGTTGTGACGGAGCGGGTGGTGCACTTGGAGGATAAGTGAAGAGGTGTCGTCAACCTTGAACTGGTGGAGATGACGACTGCCTTGATGCTTGTGTTGGCTGTCTTCGTTGCACTGCTGATTGCTTGGGCGGCTGTTCCGCTGCCTGTTGTGGAGAGGATTGCTGCCCCTGGCCTTGTGCTTTGCTCTTATCTTGACAATGCAGGATGAGTCTGTGCATTTCAGCCCAATCTATCTTGTGCTCTAGACTATAGATCACATCCCGAAATTCACAGCAGTTTGCAACTGTATGCCCGGGATGACGATGATACAGGCAATATTCTGATCGGTCCACTGTCATGTCCCAGCTTGGCTTTTCTTGAGGGAGTTGCAATGCATTGATGGACATCAGGGCTATGAAGACATCAGAGAGGGATTCCGGCAACGGATGATAATGGGGCGCTTTGGGCCAAGTGGATGTCGGATGGATGAGTATTGGATGGTGTGGTGCAGTGGCAAGGGCGAGGTGGTTGTTCTTATGGAAGCGGGGCGAGTTGGCTATATGAAGGTGGAGGTGCATGGTGGTTAGTGGAGTGGGTAGGCGTGGGGTGGTGGATGGTATCAACTTGGGCATGGGTTTGGACTCCCTCATAAGTGGGCCCTTGAAATGAAGAATTCGGTTGTTGGGCCTCAAACATGGATGGCATGGGGGAGTAAAGAGTTGGGTTTTAACTAAGCGAGCATGATTGTATAATGTTTCATGGATGTGATATTGTTCATAGCTAGGATGTGGCGGTACATGGGCGTTGCATTAGCAATGATAAGCTTGATTTTCTCCTCTTCTAGGATGTGCATCTGGACATGCGCGGACATCTGACGCCACCGGTCAGCATAAGTTGCGAATTCTTCATCAGGCTTCATCTGCTCAACTACTAGATCGGCCATTGAATACACGGGCCCGGCCCAGTCCTAATATTGCTACACGAATCTGGCCTTGACAATTTCAAAATCCTCGGCTTCATTGAGAGGCAAGGAATAAAACCACTCCAGAGCGGGCCCGTCTAATGACCGCCTAAAAAGATAAGCCAGTAAGCGGCGATCATGTTGATAGGACACCGACTCATAGAGAAAATCCTTCAGATGGATGTAAGGGTCTCCAGCCCCATTGAATTTGCGATAAACAGGGAGCTGAGAAGGTGGAGGGATCCGGAGACCACAGAAATCAGGAAGATTATCATTGAAGGAAGGTTTTGGCTTTAACTGCCTCCGCAAGTCACTGAGCTCTCGCTTCATGGATTCGAACTCGGATTGGAAGTCCTGAGCCGAAGTGGATAGTGGATAGCGAGGGCCAGTTTGGGAATGAGAGCGGAGTCGAGAGTCAAGGTCCGGGCCAGATTGAGCATAATGGGCCGGCTCTGCAATGATGTGGGCTGAGCAAAAGGATGTCTCGATCTAGGAGTGACAATGTGAGATGATCTAAAATGAGCAGGATGACGTGGGCCTGTTGGGCCCATCTTGGAAGAAGATCGTAAAGCAAAGGTGGACCACAATTCGCGGGCCTGGTCAGGGCCCATTTCAAGCAGGAGGCGCTCCAATTCAGTGGCCTCAATAGAAGAGGATGGTGACGTATTAGGTTGGGAATGGGCACTCTCATCGGCCGATGGGCCCTGGACTGGGCCGAACTTGGAATAGACTCATGAGACAAGAGGTCTACATGAGGAGGAGATGTTGGAGGATAGGTGAAGTGGAAAGGAGCCATGAGAGGATGATAAAATGGGAGGAATTAAAAAGAATACACTAAAATACAAAATAGGGTACAACAACAAATACAATTACACAAGAAGGGGACGAGAAATGAGTTTTCAAGTAAACACCCAAGTTGATATGATAAGCGTTAGGATTTTAGGGTTATCACTTAGCCTTTAATGGATTGATTTAATTGAATTGCACTCGGCTAAAGAGGAACCCTAATGGGTGTGTACTCAAGTACTCCGGGGTGACTAAGGGGGAACACACAATTCACGGGGAGATGGCTCGAATAGGGGTGCAACGGGTACAACCAGCCGGTGAACCGCAACGTGCGTACGATCACGAGGACTTACGGAGGTCCTCGGAAGGTGGCCCGAGTCAACCTACGAGTGCTCGTAGGGAGAGGGCTCACTCAACCAAGGGGGAACCTAGACAATGGGACCAATAGTGTATGCAAGGGCCTAGTGCCAAAATGTATGCAAGAGTAATGAATGAAGACAAGCAGGGTGACAAACAAGCTCTCAGGCAGAGTCGCGACGGCCGGGTACACCGCGACACTATCGCGGCAGGGCGGCTTGCCGCGATAAGAACAGAAACTCGAGAACAAAGTAAGTCACAAACACATACTCAAACAGACTACCCTAACAGATGATAAAAGCACAAAATCCCTAAACTAATACAGCATGGATCAGGAACGAAGCACGCAGAAACCAATTCATGGATGGAAGCATTAACAAACAGAGCGTACTTGTTGACGCGACGCTCACCCTCGGCGCGACCTTGTCGCATCCTTTCGTTACACTGCGACCTGACCGGAAAACTTACAAATAAAAAATAAAAGGAAAACTTGAACCCTAACAGGATTCTAACATCCAAAGACACGACAATACATGGCACAAAGACATGGAACAGGGATGCATGATCTTATAGAAGCAGAATAAGGCAGATATGAGAAGAAAACACTGACCTGCTATCGCGTCCTTGGCAAGCGACGCAATGCTATCGCGTCACCGCAATACGCCGCGACACGAACCGAGGGACAAAATGCAGGAAACGAAGAACGAAAAAAAAAAAGACTAACAGGGCACTAAAAGGACAAAAAAGGAAGAACACATGGCAAGCATACAAGCTAAATCCACAAGGGTAGCACTGAAGGTCCCACCGTGATCGCCAAAAGGTGTAATCACAGGGATTGTACCCCCTCAACACAGACAAAAATACCAAATATGGTGGTGTGTGTATATGGATGTGTGTGATCGCCACCTAGTCGACTGCTCTATGAATAGAAGATAAACGTGGCTAGTCTAACTAGGAAAAGGAGAGAGAAAGAGGGGCGGACCTGATGTCGCGGCGCCAGTGGAGGTCGCGACATTGCTGATAACGCGACGTCGAATGCTGTCGCGTCTCCGTCGCGTCATCGCCCGCCGCCGCGTTCTCTTGTTGCGGGAGTTGTTGAGTGTGGACCTTCTTCCCGTCCCCGGCCAGCCGGAAGATGAGAGCTCCTCGTGGATGAACGGTTGAGTGCCTGCCAAAGAGGAAATAAACAAAGGAAGCCCTATTAGAATACTTAAAAATGTAGTATCTACTCTAAAATGGAAAGAAATGATTGAAGCATGGAGGGAACGAACCTGGGGGTTTTTAAACCCCTTTGGGTGTGGGAAAACGTGGGTATGTGTGGAAATGTGCTATCTAAAAATAAACATAAAAATGCATGCAAGGAAAGAAGGAAAGAGGGGATGAGAGGATGAGCCCCATTGGGGCGACTCCTTGGCGTTGATGTGGCTTGAAGGATCGTCCAAAGCTTCTGAAGGATGCTGGAGCCGCCCTCTTCCCGTCCCGTACTCTATGGATGAAGAAATGATGTGTTTCAGTGGAGAAGGGTGTGAAGGAAATGTGGGAAAAGGGGTGCTACGAGGTTAAGTATGGATGAGGGAAGATTTCGGTAGCCCTTCGGGGTAGGAATGAGGCTCTCCTCGTCCTTGAGGAGGGGCCTTTCTTTTATAGAGCTTGGAGAGAGAAAATGCCAATATTATCTCTTTAAAAAGGTCAGAAATTAAAAGGAGAGATAATATCCCATTAAAATTGCATGGGAAGAGTCCATAGGGTCCTTCCAAGAGTCCCTAGGGCCGAAATCTCGCCCCAAGGGGTAGAGATAATCCTTAGGGTTATGACTTGGTCAATGGGAGGATAAATAGGAGGTTGTTGCAGAGTTTGGCATGCTCAGCTGTTGTCGCGGCATATCGTGGGGTTGTGACTAGAGACGCGGCGTGTCGGGACGTCGTGAAAGTGGGCCCACATGCACGTAAATCATGCATGAGCTGTCGCGGCGTCTCTGGCCGTCGCGACAAGAGTCGCGGCGCTACGATACGTCGCGAAATGGAAATCAAATTTATTCTTTATTTACCAACCAACCATGTGAAGAATAAGAGTTGCAAGTGGATAAAGACTCTCCCCAAAAGTGATAATGTGTGGGATTTCAAGGCAATTTTAATTCGTTAATGGGCTCAATCAAGGCTAATGATGGGCTCAAGATGAGTGACCAATTAGGGGCTAACAAAGACGACATGAAATGTGGTTCAACCCATTAGTCGGAACCGAGTGTCTACAGAAAGTATCAAAGATCTCTCCTACACAGCAACAGTTTACTCATTAATGAATAGATGGGGACAGAGGTAAAGTAACAATGAATAAACAAGTGTGCATCCTGGAGCAATGTTCATGTTTTTTTGATAAGTTCATGCATTACCATGAATGAAATGACATCATAAACAACAATTCCATCTCACAAACCTTTGGATCTATATTTTCTGTATGGTCTCCAGCAAGTGCTTCGCCACTTACTTTCAACAAAACTCTTCGCCATTTATATGTTGGCTTGGACATGGAAGTTTTCTCCATAGTTTCCTTCAACTGTGCTGTGATTGCTGCTCGGCCTCTGTAATAAAGCAACAAGTTGAAAAGCAGAAATCATCAAAGAGATTTTTCATCTCAAATTTTGGCAGGACCACAACATATCTTTTTGACAATGTGCAGGATTTTTAACTCCATGTCAAATACAAGAAGGATCCAGAACAGAAATGGAGCATATAGGTGCAATGAACCAAAGAGAGAAGAGTAAAATACTTCCAATGGTTGCAAATGTTTCATTTATATGAACTCAATAACTTGAACATAATAAGAATCAAGATCACATGGCTTATATGTTGGTCAATATAAAAAGGAAGGTAAAGTCGTCTGTTACTTAAACTATATCAGAATAGTAAGAGTAAGATGTTTAAGCATCCCCAATGGAAAGGCAAGATATTCAAATAAGGCATTTCTCAGTTACAAATGTCACATTTTATAATTACCAATGCGCTGATCACTCAAGGGGTGGCAAACCATGGTAAACATGCTCACATCTATCAACCTTCTAAATCAAAGTGTTCTCTAATAGCCCAAACCAGACGTGCACATATTCTTGGAGTGTGCACCTAACCACAAACATTTTGTTAAGAGGAACATGGAGCATTAAGAAGAAAGCATGTAAAGGAAAGATTCCAAGGGAAAAAAATAGAGCCAGCAGTTGAGGTGAAAATATTAGAGAAAACATGGAAAAGTCAATAAATATGGGATGCAAATTAATCCTCTTTATGTCCTTTTCCGTCTTATGAAAGCAAAAAGTAGGCATTATGTATGTTAAGTGTGTATAACACCACATTTTCTTGCATAAAAGCACTAAATATACATTCAAAACTCGTTCAAACACATTTATCAACCAAAGAATGTTTCACTGGACAAGGGCAATTTCATATGTCAATTATATAAACACCTGTCATTCTAAATGTAAAGAAAAAGCTATATATCAAATAGATGAGCTCAGTAGTGATCAGGTTATTAGAAAGGCCCTACGCAGATAAGTTATCCAACATTAGAGAAGTTGTATTTTCAAATAACAGTAAAATGTTCTTTTATGTCTTATAAAAGTAAAAAGTAGACATTATCCGTCTAAATGCTCCTGCATTGTCAAAGGGCTCCTCCAGAGGACTCTATTACTGTTATGTGAGGTCATCCAAAGGACTCTAGTCTTATCTGAGCAAAAAAAAAAAATCCAAACGAGAGTCTTATACAGGGAAAGTTAAGATGTTGTGTCATGCTATGCATGGTGGTACACTTTTCATCAACTTTCACCTCACCTGTCTTTTTAATCACCAGATTATGGAGCTAAAAAATAAAAACTGAAAGACTTATTGCACAGAAGAAAGTATATAAACATCAAAGTGTTTATTAATCAATCAGTTATTCAGACAATCTCAACGATAATTGGCTTACTTGCATCATGGATCGAGGATTTGTGGTATAGGTTGTCTTAACGGTTCTCTCCATCTGTTTTTTCAAGAATTTTGATAAGTCAATCAGCAGTAATTCTAAAGTATCCACAATGCTAGATAGAAATCCCTATTCACATGAACCTCTATTTCAAATCCGTAATGGAAAGCAACCTTCTTCACATCATCCAAACTAAGTTCAATGGACAATTCCTGGATGGGCAGCAGGCAAGAAAAATATTCACTTCACATGCCAAATTGAGAACAAGCAAGGAAAAATTATTTAAGGCTTACATCTTGCTCATATGAATCCGCAAAATGATAAAGCAAGGGCCCAAAGTTAATCAAATCTGTCAACCAAAACAACAAAAAATGTAAAATAAAAAAATTTTTTTCAGGGAGAAGACGAACTAATGGTACAGGTGTTAAAGGAGTTATGCACTGCTAACAATAAATACAGAGGAAATAATTCAGTCAGAGCTTTTTCTGGTGCAAGTCAAAGTTGTATCCTGTTTCCATTTCGTTAGATTGTTCAATTGCATATAACTGTAATTGATAAGGATGTATGATCATGTTACAGCATGACACCCTAAAGGGTGTAACCAAAACTACTCCTCCATGTTTTAGGATTTTTGATATTATTTCAATGTACTCAACAATGTTATGGGTGTATCTAGGAAGAAACAAGTCACAACAGCATCCCAGCAATCTGCAAGGAGTGAAATTTGTTTGGGTTAGAAGCAAGTAAACAACATACAAAAGAGTTATGATCAAAGAACTGGAAAGGAGATAAAATGAAATCAATAATCAAATGTGCCACATCAAACCCCCTAATAATTGCATCCCCGGGGATACTTATCTAAAGGGTTTGCCAGGTCACCCCCAAGATGGTAGCAAACGATAAAGAATTCTATGTAGGGGAAGGCCATTTTGCATAATGTTCTACACCATGAAGTAAATAGTACAAAAGACAACATCACCGAGTAAGTGATAGCCCACGAATGCGTTGTTAAACACGTGACTAACAATCTCAAAATTATCGGCCTACACTAAATATTTTGACAATAGTTAAGTGGTGAGAGCCGAGTCGAATCCATAGGGAACTAGATTTTAGAGTTGAAAACCTTGGATTTTTATTAGGAAAATAATGTGGTGATATTTAAACTAAGTTGCATTAAATAAAACTAAACTAATTAAACTAAGTAAATAGAGAGAGAGATAAAGAGTAACAAGTTCCAAAAATCACAATCCACTAAATACTAAAAAGATTAACAACAAAATATTTTATCCTAAACAAAATACATCAACAACTATACTAATAAAATATCAGAAATAGAAAAGAGAGATGAGTAAGAGAGAAGAGAGAGACGAGATACAAGAGAGAGAGGAGAGAGAGCGGGGAGATAGAGGAGAGAGGAGAGAGAGAGCGTTGAGAGAGAGGAGAGAGGAGAGAGAAGAGAGAGAGGAGCGGAGAGGAGAGAAATGAGAGAGGGAGAGAGAGGCACGAGAAAGAGAGGAGAGAGAGAGAGAAGAGAGGAAGAGAGAGAGCGATAGAAGAAAGACAGAGGAGAGAGAGACCGCTGAGAGGAGAGGAGAGCGAGAGCGCCTCTCTACGTGCATGCATGCACGTAGAGAGGAGAGGAGGCGCGGCGGCAGGCGGCTGGGCGCGGGGCGCGTGCGGGGCAGCAGGTGCGTAGGCGGGGTGCGTGGAGCGGCAGGCGGCAGGGCGCGGGCGCGGGCGCGGGTGGCGGCAGGGCGCGGCTGGTCGGCAGGCGCACACCCTGGCGAGGCAGCAGGGACAGCGCGGTGGCAGGCGGCTGGGCGACGCGGGGCGGTCGCGGGCGTGGCGGGCAGGGCTGCTGGCGCGTTGCTGCTGTTGCTTACGTGTGAACTGAAGAGAGAGACAGAGAGAGACTGGGAAGAAGAAGAGAAGAGGAAGAAGAAGGAAGAGAGAAGAAGAGGTCGGAGGAGAGAGGGGGGGGAGGAAGATGGAGAAGAATAATAATGGGAGAGAGAGAGTTTTATAAAGTGTTAGAGAAAAGAGAGAAATGGTTTTAAAAATAGAGAGAGATTAAAATGAGAGAGTTTTGAAAATTAGAAAGAAAGAGAGAGAAAGAGAAAATTATATTTTAAAATTAGAATCTCTCTCATTGTCTCTTATCCATCGGTCCATTAGCAAATTCTTGTTGAGTGGCCCATTATCCTGCAAACAAAGCACATACAAAGATTTAATCAAATTATTTTTTGTAACAAAATAATAATGGATTAATATAAAATAAGGATCAGTAGATAATAAATCATCATGATTATCATCAATAATTATCCATTTATCACACCCCCAACTTACTCATTGCTAGTCCCTTAGCAATGCACATAAGTGAATAATTGGGACAAACAAGAGTTCAAAACATCATATTTCATGACAAGAAAGTAAGAATGAGAATGCTTGGCCATAAGTATTCAAGTTCCAGTCGAGAGTGTCAAAGGCAAATATGTCAGTTCATGTCGTTAGACAGCTCTTCATACACACAAAATTTCATGACTTTTTGTATAATGTTTGAGCATTAATAAGAGAGTGCATGAGCTTTTTACTTATCACTCAATGATGATATCAACTCTACACTCCTTAAATTCGATCCTCGAATTACAGGTAGCTTTCACTCCGCCTAATTCTTTTTTCATGCTCTCTTTTTTTTTCTTCTTTCATTTACATGGTGCTGCACTTCCCTTCATTTGACGCGAGCCTCAACTCGTACCTTAGGAGCCACAGGCCCGGTTACTAAGATCAGGGGCATTTTCCATGTTTCTTTTTTTTCTTTTTTTTTTTTCACTACTCCACACATTTTCACATTTATTTGTAGGCAGGTAGCTTTTTCCCCACGATTGGTCATCAATAGGAATGTAGAATATCAATCAATCAACCTGAATGTTCGGTAAAACTCTCATCATCCATTTGAATAGCTCAAATAATACTTTACTGTGTTGATGAAATTTCAAATGTATTTTGAGGAAGATGTTAAATAAAAACATAACAGTTAACTCACCACCTTCACAAGTACATACTATGAGTCAAGCTAGAAGCAAAAAAAAATTCTTGCATGAAATATGAAGCATGAAGCACAATGTTAGGGACAAAAATTTGAAATACAATTTGTCTCTCCCCCAACTTAAATGACATTGTCCTCAATGGCATAAAAGTAATGACAATAGAATAAAGTCAATGTAAGTTAAGAAAGGAGAGATGCAACCTGATGATCACATGCGCGTGGTTGCATACTAGCTTTATCAAAGGATAGTGGCCAGCAAACACCTAAGACACAAAATAAAACAAATCAATAGAAATCAATTTTCCTAAAAATATTGGGTTCCCTCCCAACAAGCGCTAAGTTTAATGTTTTCAGCTAGACACATGGGGGTAACAGGGTCGCGTAACACCCCCAATCAATTGACGCCAAATTTTTTCTTTGTAAGACATCACCAGCCATGGTGGGTCAAGTGTTCCAAATGTACTTAGCAGATCAGTAAAGGATAAAGAAATTGAGGTACTCAAGATCATATCTTCAATTAAGAAATTTTCATTTGCACATTAAGATCTTTATATGTGTTGAACACATCAATGCGGACTTTATTATTTTCTCCATTTTCACCCACAACTTCCATTTTCAGATCCTCTTTCATGATGTTCAGGTCAGATTGAGTTGAATGCTCAGAGGATTGTTTAAACTCCACAGGCTGACTTGTGTCAAAAATAGTAGCATGATTGGAATGAAATGGATATGACTTTCAACACAAGGATGCTTAAAAGATTCAAGTGTAGTTGACAAATCAGCTAGTGATAGCATGTCCATGAACATGTTGGATTTGCCAAGGTTAGGGTGAGGTAGAAATTCTATGTCTTTCTCAACATCAAGAGAGACCCAGTCAATGTGGACTTTAGGCAGAATTGCTAATTCATCTCTTACCCAATAAGAATGATTGATGATTACACCCAGCTCTTTCTCCACACTCACTTCTTCTTTGTCACCCACTTGAAACAATGTCACATCAAACTTGAGCCCAACATCTAGATGACATTCTTTTTCGTCTCCCCCCAACTTGAGTTCAGCTAAATCACTAGAGCTTTCCTCAAGTATGACATTATGGATGGAGTCTTCTTGATGATCAGTTTCATGTTGGGCCAAGACTTTGGATTGATTTTCAGTGGCACCATTTCCTCCTGATTTGACTCATTAAAATTATCTCTCATTTTCTAAGTGGGCATGTCCACAATTATTTGGACTGAGAAGTTCGAATGGAATTTGAGAGTCAAATGTTGGTCACAATCAAGATAATGATGTTCATATTTGTCAATGGGTTGGCATGATGACTGACTATCTTGCCTCCTTCTGATTTCCATCAGTTGAGTAATCAAGAGGTCAGTTTTGACAAATGATTGCTCTAATTCTTGTTGTTGTTGGGTGAATGTTTGCTCAAAGACTTGTTGGTTATCATGGAATTTTTACATAAATTGCCCAAATTGATCATCAAATAGGCCTGATTGTGGGGGAGAAGTATAAGTGGACTGTGGATATACATGTCCCTCATGATGGCTTTTGTCATGAATATCAATTTGGCATTGGGCCCAATGTTGAAAGTTGTGGATATCTAGATTTGGCTTGGGCCAGAATAGGTTGATCTCTAAGTGTTAAATGTGGCATTACTTCTCCAAGTGGTTGGAAGGGTGTGCCTTCAGGAGCATTTGTTAAGCACACAGGTAGATCAATGCCAAAAAAATTTTGATCGAACCATGATATGATTTCGGCACCTAGAAAGGGTCCTTGAATTTCCCTTGAGGATCTTGATAGAGTAAACTCAATTTTTCAAGGGGGACACCTGGTCAACTTTTGAGTAAGGAGTGGGTGTGGATAACACTTGAATAAGGTTGGGTCTGTTCTTGGGTTGAGGGAGGTGATGAGATTAAAGTGGGTCAACATATTTCCTCCACCCTGAATCATACATGTGATCTTTAATTGGGTGACCATGAATCAGATGGGCTTGAGTCCATTTGGAGCCATTGGACTGGTAAGTAGAGGTTGATGGATAAGTGGATGAGGTTGAGAGTGCATATCATAGTGGGCTGATCCAATTTGTCCAATTGAAGTGCCAATTTCATAACCATGATTGTCAACCCACATAAATCTCTTTTTTTTTTTATTTTTTTTTGTTGTTTTGAAATATCTGATTTTTTTTGTATTTTCAAATAAGTTAGCAAACAATTAATCCTATGACACCTATGGTTCCCTAGGACATAAACATTTGATTTCTCACTAATCAACTGAGGCCTAACTCAAATCCACTCTCAAGCTCGTTAATTGGCCAGGTAAGAGGTGGGAAAGTGGGAGGTTCCCCCTGCTCTCACAGGGACCTAATTAAGTAACCACTTGTCCACTTAGGCGTTTGCCAATAAACCTCTAGCCTTAGACACCAGTCTCCAACTTGATAGTGGGCCCAAGTAGGCCTAAGTCTCAAAGCGAACCCTAGGTCAAGTTTCTACTTTCTTTTATTGGGCTTGGGAATGCAAAAGATGCAGGAAGTTGTGTTTATGGGCTAAGGAAGGGTGATCAAATCCCCACCTTATCTTGTTAAGGAAGCTGCCTTTAAATATTTTAGAAATGATGTGCACACACAAAATCAAGCAAGGGGTTCTATGCAAGCATGACAATATATGATCATGATTTAAGAAAGTTGAGATTCTCACCTTGCCTCCCGCAATCTTCGACAAGAAAGGAAACTTTTCAAAAGGAAAATTACCTAAAGATGGAAATCTAAATGATGCATGTCCTAAAGATGGAAAGTTTCTAATTTTGACATGACATCTTTTATTGGATTCAAGTGATTGATTTTTTGATTTTTTTTTTTATTAATTGTCTAAACATGGCAACTAAGAAAATGAAAACTCAATCAAGAGGGTTTTAATGGTACTTACCTCCAACGCAATCCCTCATTCTTTTGGAAATGAAAATAAATGGAAAGAGTGAGAGAAGGAAACTCACCTCTTAACCATTTTTTTCTAATTTTTCGGCAATTTTCGGATTTTTTCACAAAGCAGAACTTTTTACCTACAGATTCAGCTTTCAGCGACAGTTTTCTGACAGATTCTTCAATTTGCAATTTTCAGGATTTTTTCACTTTTTTTGATACCTACAAAAAAAAGAACATGTTAGCATGAATATATACAATAACACCGAGATTATCAAAACCAAAAATTCTAATTCCCCGGCAACGGCGCCAAAAATTGATAGCCCACGAATGCGTCGTTAAACACGTGACTAACAATCTCAAAATTATCGGCCTACACTAAATATTTTGACAATAGTTAAGTGGTGAGAGTCGAGTCGAATCTACGGGGAACTAGATTTTAGAGTTGAAAACCTTGGATTTTTATTTAGGAAAATAATGTGGTGATATTTAAACTAAGTTGCATTAATAAAACTAAACTAATTAAACTAAGTAAATAGAGAGAGAGATAAAGAGTAACAAGTTCCAAAAATCACAATCCACTAAATACTAAAAGAGGATTAACAACAAAATATTTTATCCTAACAAAAATACATCAAACTATACTAATAAAATATCAAAATAGAAAAGAGAGATGAGTAAGAGAGAAGAGAGAGACGAGATACAAGAGAGAGAGGAGAGATAGCGCGGGAGATAGAGGGAGAGGAGAGAGAGAGCGTTGAGAGAGAGGAGAGAGGAGAGAGAAGAGAGAGGAGAAGGGAGAGAGAGAGAAATGAGAGAGAAATGAGAGAGGAGAGAGAAGAGAGAGAGGAAGCGGGAGAGAGAGAAACAAGAGAGGAGAGAGAGAGGCGCGAGAAAGAGAGGAGAGAGAGAAGAGAGAGAGAAGAGAAGAGAGCGATAGAAGAAAGAGAGAGGCGAGAGAGAGAGAGGAGAGAGAGACGCTGAGAGGAGAGAGAGCGAGTTGCGCCTCTCTACGTGCATGCATGCACGTAGAGAGGAGAGGAGGGGCGCGCGCGGCAGGCGGGCTGGGCGTAGGGAGCGTGCGGGGCAGCAGGCGCGTAGGCGGGGCGCGTGGAGGCGGCAGGCGGCAGGGCGCGGGGCGCTGGCGTGCGCGGCAGGGGCGCGGCCTGGCGAGGCAGCAGGGGCAGCGCTGGCGGCAGGCGGCTGGGCGACACGCGGCGGTCGCGGGCGTGGCGGGCAGAGCTGCTGGCGCGTTGCTGCTGCTGCTCTAGTGTGAACCGAAGAGAGAGACAGAGAGAGACCGGGAAGAAGAAAGAGAAGAGGAAAAAGAAGGGAAGAGAAGAAGAGGAAGAAGAAGGGAAGATAAGAAGAAGAGGTCGAAGGAGAGGGAGGGGGAGAGAAGAGGGAAAGAATAATAATGGAATGAGAGGAGGGAGAGAGAGTTTTATAAAGTGTTAGAGAAAAGAGAGGAAGGTTTTAAAAATAGAGAGAGATTAAAATGAGAGAGTTTTGAAAATTAGAAAGAAAGAGAGAGAAAGAGAAAATATATTTTAAAATTAGAATATCTCCTCATTGTCTCTTATCCATTCTGGTCCATTAGCAAATTCTTGTTGAATGGTCATTATCCTGCAAACAAAGCACATACAAAGATTTAATCAAATTTTTTTGTAACAAAATAATAATAGATTAATATAAAATTAAGGATCAGAGATAATAATCATCATGATTATCATCAATAATTATCCATTTATCAATAAGATACTAAAAAAACAAGTAACCATTCTGATAATGAATGGAAAGAAAGGATTTGAGTTTTCTTTGAGAATAGCATAGATGTGCTTTTCTACAATCAGGAGATTTCAACGGTCCTTTGCAGTCTTGATCTCTGAGTTACTGAACCTTGGTTTAAGAAAGTTAAATTCAATAAGCTTGTAATTTTTCTAACCAATAAAAGAAGCCTATCATGCAGTGGTAAGGTTACTGACACGAAGGAGGTAGTCTGAAGTCAATTGCTTGGTTGGAGAATGTTTTGTGAGAGATTGAAGTAAAAGAAAATTAAAAAAAAAACAATGTTAATCGTACAGTAAAACACACCATATATTGAGAAGGCCAATAGAATAAAGAAGGGCATGCACAAAAATCACCCACCTAGCTAGACAATTATCTGATCATTGTCCTCTCTGCTCACCTTTAGGAACAATAATAGTAATGGTCCAAGGCTGTTCCATTTCCAAAAACATATGGCTTTCTCATGATAGTTTCACATAGGTCGTTGAGGGGGTCTAGAAGTTGCATGTGGACACCCCGCCACTACGACACCTAGCTATTAAACTCAAGAGTCTCAAACTGCATCTTAAAGAGTGGAATCAATATTATTTGCTAATATTTCAGCTGCTGAACAACAGATCAATGCCTGCCACAAAGAATGAAACTGGACTCATTAGAGGCGAGAGTTAAAGAGCAGGAAGAAGCAATAACTAATCTGGTTAAACTACAGATGCAAGAGGAAATATTTTGGGAACACAGATCTTTCATACTGTTGATAAAAAATACTAAATTCTTTCATTCTGTGGCACAGTATAATAGAAAAAAACTATCAATTACGACATTAAAAGATGTTGAAGGTAATTTGCATACTCTTTTGAGAATATATGTCTTGCTGCTGCTAACTTTATGAAAAGTTGTTTAAGTCTGAGGGAACTCATACCCTGCACATATGTACATGTATATGTATGTACAAAAACAAATTATGTGTGTATATATACATATAACCTTTCAAAATTATAATTATAATGGTATCAATCTACTCAAATATTTTGTAAGAACTTATGCAGTATATTTCAAGTGAAAAAATTCTAAATCACTTCCAATACAAATCTGTAAAATAATATGTAAACACTTCCAAATATGTTTCAACATGCAAATAAAGAAAAAAGGGGGAAAAGATAATAGTCACAGTTTTTTAGACTCTTGGGCATGCGAAATTTTATAGATGAGATGTATATACTACTCAAAAATAAATAATTCCAATGCTGTAAATAGTAGTAAAAGTCTGCCAAAATCTAAACAATTTTAGATATAATGGCCAGGTAAGGCCACAGTCCAATGACGAACATAGTTCATAAGTACCCATTATAGGCATCATCAGAGAATATACATATAAGTCTCATAGAACAAAAATGGTTCTTTTATCTAAGAAGCACACCAACAGAAAAAAGCAACTACCTTGCATGCCACAGACATATCAGTATACACACTTAAGAGGGAACTCCTGTAAATAAAAATGAATATGAAAAAAGAAAATAACCTGCATTAATGCACATTTATCCTGTAAAGAAATGAGCATAAGAAACATCACACAAACAAATTCACATCTCCCCATGAATAAACTAATAATATGATCCGCAGGCAAACATCACATCATTAAGGCCACAATATAACAATGACCAAGTTTTGATTTTTTTAGAAAAAAATATAACTTATTTAGCAATATTTCTCAAAAGACTATCTCATGGTATCTAGAAGCAACTTTGGTAAATCACAAGTCACATATAGAAAAAGTAAAACGACAGTAATGGAGAATGTGGATAACTTGTTTATGAATGTTATGATGCACATGGCATCAAGATGTGCATCAAGCAGAATGGTGTCATTCCAGATATGAGGTAAACAGAAATGGAAAAAGGTTTTTTTACTCACCAAATATGTACAATAATCACTTGAAGTCCCACTAATTTCTCCAACCGTTTGAAGTAGGAGATTTCTTTCCAATCTTGAGGCAATGCAAACTTGAAGATGTCAACTAACATAAGTAAACTAATTAGTAAAGCATATTTGAGAGATAGGACTTTGACTACCGCATCATCCCAGGGCATTAAATCTATGAATGGATGCTAAGTCTCTAGAACATGATGTTTTTGCTAAGAGAGAGAAGCTAATGCGACCAAAACCAAGCTTCAAAATTTCTCTATCAAATTAAAAAGTTCAATCAGTACCCTATGAAATCCTTCAAAACATTCCATCAAATGTTTGGTAACTTTAGCACAAGAATCAGAGATCAATGACCATGCACAAGTCAATTGACCAAGCACACAAGCACATCTGTTATGCTATATCTAGGAGAAATTTCACCCTAAAAGATTTCTCAGAATGTTTGGCTGTACATGAAGTTCAGAATTCTTTTCTGAAGGAATACCACCTCAAAAATTTACCCTGTATAGGACTGAACTTACCATACATTGTAATGACAACGTTTGAAAGGAAAAACATGAGGACAATGAGCAACACCCAAAGTCGTAATCCCCGCCCCCTTCCTCGGTCCCCTGACTCCACGGAGGAGGAGGACAGAGAGGAGGGTCGCTATTTCGCCATCTTCAACGGCGTGGCGGTGGTCCTTGCCATCTACCTCCTCGCCTCGACCTCTCCGGAGGCACAGCGCCGTCGTCTCGCAAGCCTTTTCGGTGGGGCTCCTAGTCCTGTTGGCGACCCCTCTGGGGGTCCCCTTCCACCTGTGGTTCCGATCGCTTTCGGTGAAATCACGCGAAGTTTCAGCAGACGTGGAGGCGGCGATCACCACCCTGCTTCTGGCCGGGGAGACCACGAGCGCGGTGGAGAGGAGGGAGCAGGAGGGAGGTGCAGTAGCGGAGAAAGGCGACATGGGCGCGGCCAACGCTAATGTGGAGGTCTCCCCGCCGATGCTGCAGAGAGGAGAAATGAAGAAGCGGAGGGGATCAGCGGCGGCCGCCAACGTTGGGGAGGAGCACACGATAGGGGAGGTGGTGAGGTCGTTGGACTACTGGGTGCTGTTTGTGTCGTTCCTGTGCGGTGTGGGACGGGCTGGCGGTGATGAACAACATGGGGCAGATGGAGCTGGCCATGGGCTACACCGACGTCTCCATCTTCGTCTCCATGATCAGCATAGCTTCTTTGGCCGCATCGCCTCTGACACCATCTTCAAGCACTTCCTCAGATAAGCAACGGGGGAAGGAGGAGGGGGCGGAGGCCCTCGCAAGGAGTGGGGGTGGGTGGTGGGCGACGGGGAAGGAGGAGGGGCGGGAGGCAGGGGCTTCGCAAAGGAGGGGGGAGGGGGGGGCGGGCGAAGGGATGAAGGAGGCGGGGGCTTCGCAAGGGGCGGCGGGGGGAAGAGGGGCGAGGTAGGGGCTTTGCGGGGGGGGCGATGGGGGAAGGAGGCGAGGGCTTCACAGGGGGCGACGGGGGGGAGAGGAGGAACTGAGGATTTGGGGGAGAACAACAGGGATTTAGCGTCGGGGGAAGGGGGAATATTTTGAGGATTTGGCGCCGCAGGGAAGGGAATTATTTTAGGAAGATTTTAGATTTATTATTTAAAATATATTTAAATAAATATTATTATTATATTAGTATTTATAATAATAAGATATATTATAAGTTAAATATTATTTTTATTATTCACATTTAATCAAGTAAGACTTATAAATTATATTTAAAATATTAATTTACAAACCAAATTACTAATATTAATTATCTATCAAAATATTAATTTCAATGTATTTAATATAATAAAAATGTATAGTATTTAATATTCATTTATAAATAAAGTTTAAAATCTATTAAATATTTTATTATCAACTAATAAATAACGAAAGATAAACTAAAATGAAACATATATTATAGATTATAGATACATATATATAGATATATTTATATAAATTATATATATGTATATATAGATTAGATATTGATTATAGATACATAGATATATATCTATGTATGTATAGATATACATATATATACACATAGATAAATATAATATGCATATTTATATACATATATATTTATATAGATATATATTATATAGATATAGATATAGATATACATAGATAGATATATATAGCCGGTTGAAAATAGCCATCTACAAATGCTACTTTTTGTAGACTGCCACAATCTACAGTCGTCTACATATATCAGTTTTCTTGTAGTGTGAAGTTAATTATGTTAAGACCAATCTTTTGATTAGAAGGCTTAGAAAAGTCAGAGAGAGTCAACACACATCCTTCAGAGAGTCGACTCATACATTGCAGAGAGTTGACACTACCCTTCAGAGAGTCGACACTACCCTTCAGAGAGTCAACACACTCTTCCATCAAGTTGACACACTCTATATTCAAGTCAACCTAACCCTTGTTTCTAGTGACTCAGGTCAACACACTTAGTGTTTCAGGTCGACACACCCTATTAATCATAGTTTTTTCTTGGAATAACTTTTACATGAATTATAGTATATTAAATTTTAGATTTACTTAAAATAATTATTAAGTTACTACCTCTTCTAAAAGTGATTTATAATGTATTCATGGATCAACTCTTATTTGTTAGCTTGTCTCATACTTCTTGAAAATTCACTTGCAATGTCTATAATATGGGATCTCTATATCTTTCATGTATTTACAATGCTGGAATGAGCCAATAAAAGGGTCATGACCTGGTCCTAGGAAGAGCACCTAAAAGTACTTGTGTCCATCGGAGTATGAATGGTCTGGTGTGGCATTGCACCAAAAGGACTTGTTAAATTTACTAGACATCTGATTTCAGATAATGTACATGTGAGTACTTGATGCTCAATATCTAGTTGTTTGATACATGAAAATTTTTCACTTTCTGAGAACTTACCCTTATGAACTTGTTTTATTTGACTCTTCTTGTTTTAATTTGATCATTTACTTGATAGTACATGCCTAACATCCTTACAGTGGCATTCTTGTAACATATGATTCAAAGTGTTCTATTTAAGCTTGATATATTCTCTCATTACCATATCAATTTTCAGTATACTTATTCATCAAGTTTGTGTACCACTGTTTTAATGTCTTAATCACTTAAACCCCGGACAGTGTGAATTTTCCTATTGGGCAATCAACTCATAATGTGATTACAATATTTTTTCCAGGTTTCTATGAGATCGATAAGGAAGAGGGCGAGCAAGGACTGCGGAGTAAACAAGAAGAACCACTTTTATATTTTTTTCTTTTGTGTCTCTTATTGTACAGTTACTTGATACCTACCAAGTAAAGAACTATAATGGTGTATATAAGACTATTATATGTAAATATAATGTCATATTTTCCTTCTACTTGCATGTTGTTCACTTAATCGAATGACATCTGTGTACACCCGGATTTTTTGCTGCACTCGGGGCGTCACATGATGGTTGTTTTACTCTCAATCTATATTTGGTCAAGATCAAACAATGAACTACTATCAATCAAAATACAACTATTGAATTTCATTCAATCTAAAATTCGATCATTAGATTCGCTCTCGATCAATGTATACTTGATCAGTTGGGATTGTTACCATCTAAAATAATATGATCAAGATCCCTATACATTGGATTTGCTCTAGATCCAAATCCTAATCGCTATATTTAAGTTTGAACAAAATGTGACAGTTGAATTCACTATTGATATTATTTGATCAAAGATCCGACCTTTGAATTCACTTTCGATATATATATATATATATAATCAATTAGATTTGTTGTCAATCTATAACAATCTAATCACGATTCGCACATTGGATTTGTTACAGACCTAAATCCTGATCGTTGGATTTAAGTTTGATCAGAATTTGACAGTCGAATTCGCTCCCAATCTAAATCATCAAGATCTAACCATTGAACACATCGTCAATCAAAATCCAACCGTTGGATTTCATCATAATAAAAATCTGCATATCAGATTCGCTCTCAATCTAAAATCTAATCGATGAGATATTAAATGAGTATAATATATATATCATCGTATCAAATATATAAGTTAAATATGACTATTTTCAATATATAATAAATAAAATAATATTTAAGCATAATATTTTATCATATAATTATTTCACTAAACAAATATAATGCATTTACAAATATGCAAATACAATGTGTAATATAATATATATATATTCAAATGGACAAAAATGTAACTTAATTATAAATTTATATTTATATATAATTATCTTTTCTTATTTTATTTTATATAATAATTATATATAACATATTTATTTGAATAATTCAAATAATTATATCTATAATGTAGCTAAAGTACCATAATATATAAAATAGGTAATAGTTAGCAACAATGGTTAATAGAAATTAAGTAAAAATAACATATACACATATATTCAATAAACTAAAGTGTAATTAATGATTTGTATTTGTTTTATTTTTTTTAATAATATATAAACTATATATAATAAATATAGATAACTATATCTATAATATAACTAAATTACTAATAAATAATATAACTAATAGTTAGCAACATTGGTTAGTTACATGTAAGTTGGGGAGGAAGATTTGTGTCTCTAAACAGCGACGGATCAACGACAGAAACTTCTGTCGCCAATTAGGGACCAACAAATTCTACCGCCGATCTGTCGCTGATTAGCTATGGGTGGGGGTGTTGCTAATTCGCCGCCAATTAGCGACAGATTAGCTTCCGTCGCACAATACCACAGCTAATTAGCGGCGCCTCTACAACGAAAAATTTTCGTCGCAAAGTCGACGCTGAACAGCTACCGAAATTTGCGAGCAACTTGTGCTGATGCAGACGCCTTGCTGAGTAGCGACAGATTAGCGACGAAAATATTTCCATCGCTAATATGTCGCTGATTTGTGAGGGATTGGACTAACAATTCTGTCGCTAATCAGCGACGGATTAGCGGTAAAAATTTTCTGCCGCAAAATTTCGTCGCTAATAATAATTTTTCTTGTAGTGGCTGGCCAGGGCAGTGTACGGTCAGAACCCCGAGGACGTGGAGAGGGTAGACCGAGACTTGAGGAGGTTCCTAGTATTATTCTGGGGAAGATGTTGTTGGGGACAAAGGGAGACAACATCCATTGCCAGTTCTTGGAGATCCTAGAGGACCTAGATAGAATAGGCGAGTATGTTTGGGGAGCGGCTTTTTTGGCTCACACGTTCGCCGACCTCTCCAGCGGCACCGGCCGTGAGACCATAGTGGGCGGGTTTGCCCCTTTCCTCCAGGCACATAATCTGCCTTAAGCTTTTTTCCCAAATTTTCCTACATTACACTTGTTAGTCAATTAATCAATATGCTCATGTATGCAAATGTGGAGTTACTACTATATCCCCACACAGGCCCCATGTAGATGTCTTGTGTCTGCGCACGCTACGTGCGCCCGGGCATCAAGTATTTCCCAAAGATGATAAATGGTTGGTAAGTTTATCCCCTAGAAAGCAATGAAAACCTTGGGTACCCATTCAATCATCTGAATTTAAAGGGCTAAGGACCTACAATGCTCTAAATCAAAGTTTCGAACACAAAGCCTTGTGTTACCTTTAGGTTCCTAAATAATACTGTCATTTACACACTTACTTCCATTGCACAAAGCACATCCTCATCTGTCTTTCAAGTTTCAATGTTACTTACGAGTTGCGGCCTCTACATTGACATTTTCTTCGACTAAACCTGAGAATTACTCCTTTACCTTCAAAAGTTTCATTTTTAGTTATAATGTTTCAAGACACTTACGTAACTTTTTTTAAGTCCAACAGAAAGTCCTAGATGAGTTTCCTACATTCAAAATAAGGAGAATTGTGGTGGATGACATAAAGAGTGAGGTTAAACAAAATTAGTCACATCCCATTCTATCAGCTCTTTGTCATATTCAAATTAAAGTTTATAAATATTTTATAATAAAAGTTCATGAAACATGTATTTGAGCACCTTAGTTCTTACTTATCTTTTCCCATTAATAAGAAGGCATTTTACTTGACATGAAGCATTATAAAATATTGAAATTGTCATATTCTCCGTGTTTACCAAACAGCTAGAGAGTTTTATGTCAAAACAGATCCTTGACTGAGAATTATGCCTTTGAAAACGGATGAAGTCGGAACCAACTCCACAAGAATCATTACAGACCGACTCTGAGTACTCGAGACGGAGAGCTTAGATCTACTAACGGATGGGAAAACTAACACAATTGATACTAGTATCTACGCTAATCTGACCTGCAACAAGTAAAACCTGAGAAGTGGTTACCAAGATCGACCTTTCGACGCTCAAGTTAGATATCTGCTCACCTAGAATCAGAACCCCCTTTACATGTGGCAATGAAGTTATATTTATAGGTCGAGAGGTGTGAGTAGGATAGGACTCTTTGTAACGACCCGACCTCCTAGACCCCGCCAGGGATCCCGAAGATCGCGTCGTCACCCACGGATTCGAAGACCCAGAAGGGTTAGAAGAAAAGACTAGTGAGATATGTACTGAATTTAAATAACTATAACAATATAACAACTGCACAACGTGTCCCAAGTAAAAGCATAGATATAAGAAGAAAGGTGCAGTCCTTAAGGGGCATACCCTGAGAACTTGCAAAGCACAACTCCCAACTCACTCAAGTACAAGAGCTCACAACACTCGCTCTCGCTACTGCTGACAGCACACGGCACCACAGCCGTCTCCGCAACCCGTCCGACACCGAGCTCCCGCGACGACGAGCCCCTAGCTGAAGGAAGTAGGGGGAGTGAGCCTCACAAACAAGGCCCAGTAGGGATTACCAGTCCCTCACCGGCCAGAGCAATAGGAACTCCGAAAACAAGAAAACTACACTAGAAAGCTGTAAAGCAAGGAACACCTACAAGATGGTACTACAAAGCAGCGGAACAGAGAATAAAGCCACGACCACCAACCAAGGTCATGACACACACACGACCTATTGAGTTGAGTGTGTTTGGAATTTCTTAAAGTTGTATTTTAATGATAACCAATGAACATCACTCATACTTTGATTTTGATGATGACATATTGTGATTTTGATGATGATATGTTGAACATGTTATACATTCTATACATATCACAATAATGCTTAAACAACATGTTCTTGATGTTTAATATCTCATATTTTAATGATAATATTTTGTACTAATGATTTATGTGTTAATTTGCAGGTGTATACAGATTTTGTCATGGTAGTGTCGACACACCCACTACTGGTGTCGACACAGGGTTTCAAACCCTAAGGCAAAATGATGAAGAAAAGGTCAAGTGTGTCGACACAGCCTCAAGTGGTGTCGACACTAGACCCAGCTCCAGAGAACCCAGTTGACAGGTCTGTTCAGTGTGTCGACACAGCCTCAAGTGGTGTCGACACTAGATCCAGTTCCCAGAGGACCTGTTTGCTAGACTGGGACAGTGTGTCGACACAGTCTAGGTGTGTGTCGACACTAGTCTCAGCTCCCAGAAGTCCAGTCTTGCGCAAATGGGACAGTGTGTCGACACACTCCCTGGTGGTGTTGACACACTCCGGCTGAAACTCAAAATCGTGATTTCATCTGGACACGTGGCCGCTTGGGGTTCAAGGGGATCTGCCTAGGTTTTGGTGCCTACGTACCCTAAGGCTCTTTATGGACATATGGGGCTATAAATACCCATGTCTTTGGCACTCCAAAGGGATCCCACGCAAGACAAGAGCCAAGAGCTTTCTGCAAGAAGGGAAGAAGAGCGAGAAAGAGGCATCTGCATCCAGAGGAGCAATCAGCGCCGCCAAGGGGAGAAGAAGGAGCTCGAGATTGCAGGAGTGCTGGTCCAGAAGGAGATCCAGCCGAGTTTGTATCTGGTCAGAGTGTCAATTTCTCTAGGGAATCTGTGTATGTGTTCTACACACAGATCTCCCAATTCTATTTGTCTCTACCATTTCTATTGTATTGAGATAGATCGTGCTAGAGGATCTATTCTCTAAGTGTGCTTGGTCTAGTAGAACTTGGATCTATTGTGATCCAGAGGTTTGAGTACTTTGTACTCTGTTTTGGAGCCGTTGTGCTCTGGTGCTTGAGCCGTGGTGCTCAAGGGCTTGTGAATTTGCTGAATTCACAAGTGGTCTTTGGAGTAGGTCGTTGTGCCTATCTCCTGGTTTCTTTGAGTTGTTGAACTCAAAGAGGTTAGAGTCACCGTGCTCTAGTTTGTACTGCACTTGTGTTAGTGGTTCCTCCATTGTGAGGAGGTGGACGTAGGAGACACAAGTTGTGTTCTCTGAACCACCTTAAAAATCTTCAGTGCATTGTGGTTTATTGTGTGGTTTGCTGTTCTTATTCACTATTCTCACACACCACACTTGAGCCTGATCGAATTGTGTGTTTTACTCATTTTAATTCCGCTGCTATTCACACAATTTCTTAGTTCATTTATCAAAGTCACCTATCCTCCCCAACAACTGGTATCAGAGCAGGTCAGAGTCAAATCTATACTCTGAGGTGCTTTGGTGAATTTTCTTATTTCAGATTTTGAATCACTCAATTACTTGCTCAAATTATTGTGTGCTTTGGTTTGATTGTTTCTATCATGGACTCTAGAGGTTTTGTTGATGAAGGTCATTCAATCAATAGGCCTCCATTTTTTGATGGTACTGACTATCCTTACTGGAAGAATAGGATGATGGTTTTTCTTAGAGCACAGAACTATGAAGTATGGAGAATTGTTGAAAAAGGCCCAAATGAAATCACTGGAGATGAAGATCAATGGACCAGGGAGCAGATCAGAAGGGTCACCCTGAACTACAGCGCCATGAACATGCTGCAATGTGCCATCCATCCAAGGGAATATTCCAGAATCTCCATGTGTAAGTCTGCCAAGGAGATGTGGGATAAATTAGAATTGCTTTATGAGGGCACATCTCAGGTCAGGGAGACTAAGGCTAACATGTTAGTTTCTGATTATGAGTTGTTTATCATGAAATCTAATGAAACTATATCTGAGATGTTTGCTAGGTTCATGGTCATTATAAATGGACTTCGAGCCTTGGGTAAGGAATACTCAAATGAAGAATTGGTAAGAAAAATCTTGCGCTCATTATCTTCTGTATGGCACACTAAAGCAACTGTCATTGAAGATTCAAAGGATTTATCCAAAATCACATTGGATGAACTCATTGGATCATTAATGACATATGAATTAAATCTTAAGAGATCAGAAGAACACATGCTAAAAACAAAAACCATTGCTCTCAAAGCTTCATCAAGTAATAAAGGAAAATCTAAAGAAAATTCTGAGTCTGAGAAATCTGAATCTGATCATGATAATCTTGCTTTCATCACTAGACAATTCAAGGCATTTTTGAAATCAAACAAGAAGAATTTTGATAATAAGCAAAATGCCATGTCTAGTAAGAAGAAACATTTTTCTCATGTTAATCATAAGAAAACTGATGAAATTCCTGTGTGTTATAGGTGTAACAAATCTGGACATATGAAGGCTGATTGTCCAGAAGGTAAGAAGGAAAAGCACAAAACCCACAAGAAGGAGTTTCACAAAAAGAAGAACAAGGCCATGGTTGCTACATGGTCAGATGATGAAAGCTCAGACTGCAATGAAGAATCCTCAAGTTCAGAAGGGAATGAATCTGCTTCATGGCTGGAAGCAGTGAAGAATAGGTAGATATATCCTTTGAACTATTTACCATTGAAGATTGGCAAGAAGCATATGGTAATTTAGTTGAAAATCTTTCTGATGTTAGAAAAGAAAATAAATATTTGAAAAGAAAAATTGAAAGCATTCTTCATGATACTTCATCATCTGAAAAGATTTCTGAATTGGAAGCTCAAGTTTCAGATCAAATCAAAGAAAATGATGAACTGTTGATTTTTGTTGATAATCTCAAATTGAAAATTCAAAAATTGAACAAAGAACTTATCAACTCTGTTAAGAAATTTGAAGAAAAGGAAAATCATAAAAACTTGAATCAAATTGAAAAACTCAATCTTTGCATCAAAGAAAAAGAAGACATCATCAAGAACTTCACTCAAGGGAAAGACAATCTGAATGCTCTACTTGGAGTTAAGATGAATTCAAATAAGCATGGCTTAGGTTTTGAACCACAAAATTCAAAGAAAACTGAATCATCTCCAAAGAAAACAAAATCATCAAAACTCCTTTAATAAAATTTGTTAAGGCAAGCTCATCTGAAAACAAAGGAAAAATACAAAAATAAAAAGAACCTGAGAGGTCGACACATACCCTACCTAGGTCAACACATACCCTACCTAGGTCGACACACACTATGCACAGGTCGACCTATCCCAGTCAGAGGTCGACCTACCCTTCTTATAAAAATCACAAAAACTTCAAACCAATCAATAATCATTTTTCTCATGGAAATTGGAATGTTTTCTCCTCTTACAATTCAAGATGGAATAAGTCTTGGAACCAAAGGTACAATGGTAACCAATGGTTCAATCCTTATTTCTATCATTCATCTTTTCCTGCATATCAACAGCAATACATGCCAAGTTTTTCACAGTGGAACAAATCAACTAAGAGGTATAATGTTCAGAAAATTGAAAAACAAAAAGTTGAATCTTCTGTTTCAAAAACCACTGTGAAGAAAAATACACAAATTGGGTTAGAAAGGATTTGTTATCTCTTCTCACTCAGGATGTTGGTACCAATCTCATGTGGGTACCAAAAACTTTTCTTGTCTAATTTGTTATGTGCAGGAAAGTCGTGCATCCAATTCCAACATCTGGATTCTTGACAGTGGATGCTCACGGCACATGACAGGAGACAAAAACAATTTTCATGCTTGATTGAAAAGGAAGGTGGATCAGTCATCTTTGTAGGTAAGAATAAATAAAAATAATTGGCAAAGAAAAATTGGTAAGTCTTGCATTACTTTAAGTGATGATGTTTGTTTAGTTGAGGGTCTGAATTACAACTTGCTAAGCATTAGTCAATTGTGTGACAATGGTCACAAGATTCTTTTTGAACATGATTCATGCAAAATAATTGACTCCTCTTCTGAGCAAATTAAATTGATTGGAAAAAGAGAAAATAATGTCTACATGATTGATTTGTGTGATACTTCTTCTTTAGATGTTTGCTTGATTGCAAATAAAAATGACACTGCTTGGTTGTGGCACAAAAGGTTGGGTCATGCAAGTTTCACAACCATTAGTAAACTCATAAGAATGAATCTTGTAAAAGGTCTTCTTGAATCTTTCCCAATCATTGATAATCCTGTTTGTGGTATTTGTACTCAGGAAAACAAACAAGAAAATCTTTTAAAGTGTTCAATGAAGTACTTACATCTAAACCACTTGAGTTGCTTCATATGGATCTTTTTGGTCCAACCAGAACTCAAAGTATCAGTGGTAATAGATATGACTTTGTGATCATTGATGACTTTACAAGATATACTTGGGTTTTATTCCTATCCCATAAAAGTGATGCATGTTCAGAATTCAGGAGATTTTACCATTCTGCCTTGGTGGGTTTATCTTTTAAACTGAATTCCATTTTGACAGATCATGGGGGTGAATTTGAAAACAAATCATTTTCTGATCTCTGTACTGAACTGAAAATTCTCCATAAGTTTTCTTCCCCTAGAACTCCAGAACAAAATGAATTGTAGAAAGGAAAAATAGAACTCTTGTGGAAATGGCCAGAACTATGCTCATTGAAAGTAAACTTTCTAAATTTTTTGGGCAGAAGCTGTAAATACAGCTAATTTCATTTTGAATAGAGCATTAGTGAGACCAAAGATCAGAAAAACCCCTTATGAGTTGTTAAAAAATAAAAAACCAAGTGTGTCATATTTCAAATTTTTTGGTTGCAAATGTTTTGTTCACAATAACAACAAAAAAAATCTTGATAAATTTGATGCAAAAAGTTTTGAATCAATCTTCTTAGGTTACTCTGAAACTTCAAGAGCTTACAGAGTTTATATTTTGAAAAATAAGACTGTGGAAGAATCTCCACATGTCATTTTGATGAAAATTTGCAAAAGATTGACATTTCTGATTTGTACAGAACTCAAATATGTGATGATGAAGATGAATTTCTTGAACATCCATCTACAAATATTGAAGATCAAGAAGTACCAAATTTCATGAGGTTCTTGAAATGCCAACTTCAAGTAATTCAGGTAATCATGTTCCTGAAAATCATGCAAACTCTGAGGTAATCTCTGAACCCAGATTTTTAAGAGATCATCCACTTGAAAGCATTGTTGGTAATTTTCAAGATGGAATAAGAACCAGATCATCTTTTCATTCTGTCATAATTGAAGATTCTTTGGCACTACTTTCCCAAAAATGTTGATGAAGCTTTATCTTGTGAAAACTAGATAAATGCTATGCATGAAGAGCTTCATCAATTTGAACGAAATCAAGTTTGGGATTTAGTACCAAAACCTTCAGATTTAACTTCTGTCATTGGAACTAGATGGATTTTCTGAAATAAGTTGAATGAATCTGGTCAAATTGTTAGAAATAAAGCTAGACTTGTTGCTCAAGGGTATAACTAAGAACTTAGTATTGATTTTGAAGAATCTTATGCCCCTGTAGCAAAACTTGAAGCTGTTCGAATATTCCTTGCATTTGCTGCTTCTTTGAAATTCAAAATCTTTCAAATGGATGTCAAGAGTGCTTTCTTGAATAGTTACATAAAAGAAAATGTCTTTGTCAAATAACCCCCTGGTTTTGAAAATGAAAATTTCTCAATCATGTTTTTAAACTCAATAAGGCTCTATATGGTCTTAAGCAAGCTCCAAGAGCTTGGTATGATCGATTTAGCTCCTTTTGTAAATAAAGGTTACATAAGAGGAAAAATTGATCAAACTTGTTTATAAAAACTGCAAAAAATTATTTTATTACTGTTCAGGTTTATGTTGATGATATCATTTTTGGCTCCACAGATATAATTTGTGCAATGAATTTGCCCATCTTATGCAATCTGAATTTGAAATGAATCTATGGGTGAACTTACATTCTTTTTAGGTCTTCAAGTACATCAAACTGCTGAAGGAATTTTTCTGAGTCAAACAAATATGTCAAGGAGTTGCTCAAAGGTTTGACTTCCAAAACATCAAGCCATCCAACACACCAATGGCCACAAGTGTAAGACTTGAGAGTGATGCTTATGGTAAGCCTGTTAATGCTAAACTTTACAGAGGTATGATTGGATCTCTTCTCTATCTAACTACCTCTAGGCCAGATATTCAATTCAGTGTCTGCATGTGCTCCAGATTTCAAGCAAATCCTAAAGACAGTCACATGTCTGCGGTTAAAAGAATTTTCAAATATTTTCTTTCTTCATGTGATTTGGGTCTTTGGTATCCTGCTGGGTGTAAATTAGACTTGATTGCATATAGTGATGCTGATTATGCTGGGTGCAAACTTGATAAAAAAAGCACTAGTGGGTTGTGTTTATATCTAGGAGGGTGTCTTATTTCTTGGGCTTCCAAAAAACAACATTCTGTAGCTCTTTCAACTGCAGAAGCTGAGTATGTTGCCGTTGGTAGCTGTGGTACCCAAGTCCTTTGGGTCAAACATCAACTTCTAGATTATAATCACACATTAGGTTGCATTCCTATTCTTTGTGACAACACAAGTGCTATAAATCTATCCAAAAATCCTATTCAGCATTCCCGCACAAAACACATTGACATTCGGCATCATTTCCTTCGAGATGAAGTCTCAAAGAATTCTTTTGAACTCCACTCCATTGATTCAGAAAAAACAAATTGCAGACATTTTCACTAAGCCTCTTGCAGAACCTAGATTCACTTCTCTTAGAAGGGAACTTGGTTTATGTAAGTTTTCACATGTCTGAAATCTTCATCTCAATTCTTTGTGCAACTAAAGGCCATTCTCTCTTGCAAATAAATTCCTACTTCTCAGTTGCATTGAGATTCTTGGTATATCAAATAGTGATTTGAAGAAAGACAAGTTAGGCTTGTCTGGACACTTTCACTATGCGTGAGTATATGTCTCCGCCAAGTACCAAGATTCCTTTATGCAATTGTTGAGGGAGAGTATTTGTTGAGGGGGAGTCATTGTATATTCTTCACTCATTTCACTTGACATTTGTTGTCTATACTGCGCTCCAATCATCAGAAGTTTTGAGTCATTGTGCTATTTTCTTATGAGAGAATTAAAACATTGTAACTAAACTCATTGTGCATTTAGTTTAATTTCAAAGATTCATTATCATTTCAAGGTTAAGCAATCTTAATACTAAATGTTTTTAAAATGATTTGCAAAACACTATTATAGGCACATGAGTGGCTTTTCTATTTCACATGTGTATGTTTAAGCTTCATTTTTACCACATGTTAAGAATAATTTCTCTAAATTCGTAGTCATGACTTTTCTGGTCAAAGCAAACATATTCTTGCAAAACATCAAAAGAAAAATGATCAATCTGGAAAGATACAAACAGAGCAATGCAAATTCTTGAACCACTGAGTAACCGGGTCATTTCACCTAAAAAGTGATTTGTTTCGCGTCAAAAAGTGGAAATAAAAGTTTTTAACTCTGTATAAGATAATGAAAGTTAAACCACTGAGTAATCAGGAGATCTTGCATCTAATCAATGTGATCTCTTGCACTGAAAAGTGAGAATTAACTAATTTATTCTTGTATTCTTTCCCAGTTAAAAATGAAAGAAAATCAAATTGACAGGATGGAAAAGCTTAAGACCTTAATAAGTTCATGTTTACTGAGTTCAGACCTATTATTTTACATTGTGTTAACTTAAAGCTCCTAACATCCTTGTTAAGTATTTCTGCTCACTCATATAGGTCACTTCATTTCACATTTGCATCATTATTTTAACCACATTCAGATCATTATACTTTGCTATACTTTGTGTTGAGTGTGTCTTTGTGATTAAACTTTATTGCACAATACAAAGAACACAATAACTTCTCTCATATGTCAATATCACTTTGCCTCATTTATTTTGATCATTTCTGACCATTCATTTCCTTCATTTCATTTCTTACAATCTTTGTTTCTCTCTCTTATCTATCTTTTTGATGTTGTCAAAAAGGGGGAGAAAGTTCCTTAAAGAAGGAGAAAGTAAAAGTTTCTAGAAAAGTCTCTAGAGGGAGAAAGTCTTTATGGGGAGTAAGTTCAAAGGTGTACATGGTCAAGGGGAGTTGTTGCAGTTAAGGAAGTCAGGTTATTGGGAGATTGTGCATATGTTTTGTCATCATCAAAAAGGGGGAGATTGTTGGGTTAAGTGTGTTTTGGAATTTCCTAAAGTTGTAATTTAATGATAACCAATGAACATCTCTCATACTTTGATTTTGATGATGATATGTTGAACATGTTATACATCCTATACATATCACAATAATGCTTAAACAACATGTTCTTGATGTTTAATATCTCATATTTTAATGATAATATCTTGTACTAATGATTTATGTGTTAAATTTGCAGGTGTATACAGATTTTGTCTTGGTAGTGTCGACACACCCACTACTGGTGTCGACACAGGGTTTCAAACCCTAAGGCAAAATGATGAAGAAAAGGTCAAGTGTGTCGACACAGCCTCAAGTGGTGTCGACACTAGACCCAGCTCCCAGAGAACCCAGTTGACAGGTCTGTTCAGTGTGTCGACACAGCCTCAAGTGGTGTCGACACTAGATCCAGTTCCCAGAGGACCTGTTTGCTAGACTGGGACAGTGTGTCGACACAGTCTAGGTGTGTGTCAACACTAGTCTCAGCTCCCAGAAGTCCAGTCTTGCGCAAATGGGACAGTGTGTCGACACACTCCCTGGTGGTGTCGACACACTCCGGCTGAAACTCAAAATCGTGATTTCATCTGGACAGTGGCCGCTTGGGGTTCAAGGGGATCTGCCTAAGTTTTTGTGCCTACGTACCCTAAGGCTCTTTATGGACATATGGGGCTATAAATACCCATGTCTTTGGCACTCCAAAGGGATCCCACGCAAGACAAGAGCCAAGAGCTTTCTGCAAGAAGGGAAGAAGAGCAGGAAAGAGGCATCTGCATCCAGAGGAGCAGATCAGCGCCGCCAAGGGGAGAAGAAGGAGAAGAAGAAGGAGAAGAAGAGGAGGAGCTCGAGATTGCAGGAGTGCTGGTCCAGAAGGAGATCCAGTCGAGTTTGTATCTGGTCAGAGTGTAAATTTCTCTGGGGAATCTGTGTATGTGTTCTACACAGATCTCCCAATTCTATTTGTCTCTACCATTTCTATTGTATTGAGATAGATCGTGCGAGAGGATCTATTCTCTAAGTGTGCTTGGTCTAGCAGAACTTGGATCTATTGTGATCCAGAGGTTTGAGTACTTTGTACTATGTTTTGGAGCCGTTGTGCTCTGGTGCTTGAGCCGTGGTGCTAAATGTCTTGTGAATTTGCTAAATTCACAAGTGGTCTTTGGAGTAGGTCGTTGTGCCTATCTCCTGGGTTTCTTTGAGTTGTTGAACTCAAAGAGGTTAGAGTCGTCGTGCTCTAGTTTGTACTGCACTTGTGTTAGTGGTTCCTCCGTTGTGAGGAGGTGAACGTAGGAGACACAAGTTTTGTTCTCCGAACCACCTTAAAAATCTTCAGTGCACTGTGGTTTGTTGTGTGGTTTGCTGTTCTTATTCACTATTCTCACACACCACACTTGAGCCTGATCGAATTGTGTGTTTTACTCATTTTTAATTCCACTGCTATTCACACAATTTCTTAGTTCATTTATCAAAGTCACCTATCCGTTCCTCAACACGACTCCCGCAGAAACCAACGGAGTCAGGCACAAAGTGGAAGCAACCCTCGGCACACCCCCCCCACCGAGACCATGCAATAACCAGGTGAGAACGACGTCTCACTACAAGCACGGCCACCTCAGACCTCCACACCACAAGGTCGATGGTCAAAAAATAGAACCACCTCTGACCCTGGACACACCACGAGGTCGGGAAACCACACACGTCGGTGCCACCATGGACTGGCACCAAGGAACGAACGACGGAACCGAGAGGACACCGAAACGGAAACCACCGGAACCACGGGCCAACAAGGCCAGACCAACGATGCCTACAAAAACTATGCACCACTAGGCTATAACTGCTGTGCCAGCTGGGGCAACGGATAATACCTGGAAACGTCGTGAGGAAAAATCGTCACAACAACAGCAACCAAGCCACCTCCACTGGCAGCTAAGGGGAAGACACACCGGCCACTCCCTTTGCTTGCTAGCCTGGCTCCTGCCGCCTCTGCCTCCCCGGAAGAGCGAAACAGAGCCGCCACAGAAACACCACAAGAACACAAGCACCACCGCAGCCTGGCCAAGCTGCGGCCCCACGCCTAGCACCACTACGTTGCTCCGGAACCAACGCAGAGAGAGGCAGTGAGAAAAATGATTGTTTGAGCCGTGCCGAGAAGAGAACCACCTCAACGACCTCGGCATCTCTCCCCAGACAAGAGAAATCTACAAATGACTCAACGCCGTTGTCCAAACCTCATTTTTCCCTCCACTCTAGAGTCTGCCAACTCGGCTGGTAGCTTGAGCATGCTCGTAGCCCAGAGCACTCCCTCAATAGGCTCCTGAGGATGGGGGTCCCAGGCAATGGAGACAACCTCTGAATGGGACATGCCCTCAAGTGCCAAGCACCGGGCAAACAGACGGGGCAAGCACAACAAGAACCATGTCGAGCCGCTGGCTTGTAACCCACGACAAGTCCAGCAAGCACGAGGCACGTACGGACCCTCAAGAGGGCCGTCGGCCAACCAAGGCTCGCACGAGCAAGACAAAACCTTAGAACACTACCAAAAGTACGAAAAACATCACTCTGCTAATAATCGATTCGCCGTCGGACAATCGATTATTAGACAAATGCGAGCCTCCTAGCACCGCCGCTAGGACACGACCACGAAGGTGTCACCTTCGGTCATTGAATGCAGTGAGGTAACCTGCCGCGTTCCCTACCAGAAGGTCCTAAGGGGAAACCTACCCTGGGGCACATGGCAACACCCCAACTGGAACCACGGAAACACCGAGGCAACACAGGTGCTGTCGCGACCCCCTAGGTCGTCACGATACCATCGCAACGGGGAAGGGCACCGCGACAGCAACCCTGTCGCGACAGGGAAATGCACCACGACAAGATTGCGTCAGACCGCCCGACTGCAACGCCATCGCATCGGGCCGGTGCGCTGCGACACGATCGCACCCTCTGGTGTCACGACGCGCACCGCGGTCGTGACACCAGAAAGAAGGCAGACCCGCAGGATGCTCCATCCCCGGGCCACCCACACACCACACGGGGGAGGGGAGCATGGAGAAGCAAGAAATGCTATCTACAAACAACGAGGGGCTCCCAATCCACCCGGATCGAGAAGGGTACAAGCAATCCCTACCTTAAATGAAGAAACGAACCCATTGGGGGCCCTTCACGTTGGATTGGCCACCTCCTCCTTGCTCCATGCAAGCTCCATAACGCCAAGGACATGAGCACGACCCTCCTCCTCGCCTAAAACACATAAAGGGGAGAGAGGGAGGCGGAGCACCGTTGGAGGGGGAGGAGAAAAGAGGGGAAGGAGAAAAAGGGAGAAGGGGTCGCCGACCAAGGCCTTAAGCCTTCGGCACCCAAGACGCGACGGGGTGACGCGCCGTGTTAAGGACCTTAATCCGACGTGTCAACGCACCGCGACAAGAACGCGTCCCCTAGGGACGCCGCGACAACCCGACAGGTCGTACTGACACACCTACCACCCTGACAGACGTCAGATGACCGAAACGATGGAACACTGTCGCGACCCATTGACCAGGTGCGACACGAACATGCAATGGGAAATCCGGGCGCTACAAGAACGCGACACACAAGCTGGTCGTGACAAGGATGACTGTCGCGTCGGACACCCACGATGCAACACTAACGCGTCACCCAGCCCGAACGCGTTAGTAGCCAGTCATCCAAGGCATCGGACGGAAAGTCGGGAAGCCAGGTCTTACACTCTTTGAGTTGGATGGACTCTTAGAGAACTTTGGCCGTACGACCTCCCAACCAAGACTGCTTGTAGAAGCCGACATGCAATTTTCAGCTTAGTTTGTGGGATGGAGATTGAGTTGTAATGAGCTAGAAAACTTCTTGTTGAAGATATTGAATTAGTTGGAGCTGGATTCTAGGCACTGAAGTGGGTCCAAGTTGTAGACGATATTGACTTGGGCAACCTTTCCTTTGGGTCGATGTTGCCTTTAGGCCTAAGTAGGGTTGAAATTAGGGGTGTCAATGGGCGGGTTTGGGGTAGCCCAGTCTCAACCCAGCCCAATTGAAGGCCAAAATGGCCAAACCCAAATCCAATCCAAGCTTAATAGATCAAAATAAGCAAAATCCACACCGGCCCATTGGGGCCCGTTCCAACCCAACAAACCTTCCATGCATCCACTAAGAGGTGACCAGTATCCTGGAGAGGTGGTAGACCTTGACGTAGATGTCCAGGGCTCTGTACATGCCATTTTTAGTGGTCTTTGTCTGCTCCAGGATGAGCTCGGTGAAGTTGACGAACGTCAACACACTCAGGTTGGGGTCTGATGCGATGTTTGCCAGGTATCTCTCCATCGGCACCCCCACTTGCACCATGTCCCCCTATACCCCTACATCAACACCTCCACGTGCTCCATGCTCTTAGCCCAATTGAAGGCCAAAATTTCCCAACCTAAATCCAATCTAAGCTCAATAGATCAAAATAAGCAAAACCTACACTGGCCCATTGGGACCTATTCCATCCCAACAAACCATCCATGCATCCTCCGAGAGATGACCAGTATCTCAGAGAGGTGGTGGACCTTCAGGTAGATTTCTAGGGCTCTATACATGCTGTCCTCGGTGGTCTTGTCTGCTCCGGGATGAGCTCGGTGAAGTTGACGAATCTCAAGACACTCAGGTTGGGGTCCGACGCGATGTCCGCTAGGTACCCCTTTATCAGCACCCCCACCTACTCCATGTCCTTCTGTAGAGCCGCCACCACTGCCTGTAAGGGTGGGGACGCCCACCCTCCCACTGCGTCGATGTCTTTGTCGAAGTGCCCACTATAGCCCCCCTTGGCGGCATTGCATTCACCTTTAAAGGAGACCTCGAGGTAGTTGATGAGGATGCGTTGGATGGTATTGAGGTCAAAGACAATGTCGTAGGAGGAGGAGGTGGGGGAGGAGGAGAAGGGGATGAGGAGTTCATCCCCCCCCCCCCCCCCCCCCCAAAAAAAAAAAAAAATAGCACCCCCACTTGCTCTATGTTCCTTTGTACTACCCCTCCATCAACACCCCACATGTTCTTAGCCCGCCTGAAGGTCAAAATGGCCCAACTCAAATCTAATCAAAGCTCAATAGATCAAAATAAGCAAAACCCACACTGGTCCATTAAGGCTTGTTCCAGCCCAATAAACCATCCATGCATCCTCTGAGAGGTGACCAGTATCTCAGAGAGGTGGTGGACCTTCAAGTAGATGTCCAGGGCTTTGTACATGCCATCCTCGGTGGTCCTTGTCTACTCTGGGATGAGCTCAGTGAAGTTGACGAACCTCAACACACTCAGATTGGGGTCCAATGTGATGTCTGCCAGGTACCCCTCCATCAGCACCCCCACCTACTCCATGTCCTCCTATAGAACCGCCACCACTGCTGTTGCCGCCTCTAAGGGCGGAGACGCCCACCCTCCCACTGTGTCGACGTCATCGCCGAAGCTCCTGCTGCAGCCCCCCTTGGCGGCGTTGCATTCACCTTCAAAGGAGCTCTCGAGGTAGTTGATGAGGATGTGTTGGATGGTGTCGAGGTCAAAGACTGTGTTGCAGGAGAAGGAGGAGCAGATGGGGGAGGAGGAGAAGGGGATGAGAAGGTTGTCCCCCCCCCCCCCCCTTATTCTTGTCACGGAGGACGTCCTTGAGGCCACCAAAATGGTGGCGAGTTGGCGTGCGATGGGGATGTTGCCGTTAACCTTGTTGGAAAGGTCGACATCGTGACCCCAGGAGAGGGTGGAAAAGGTGGAGGGGATTGGCCCTTCCAAGGCATTGTGGGAGAGGTTGAGGACGCTGATGTTCTTGAGCTTCTCCAGCTCTGGCAAGATGGTGTAAGAGAGACCATTGTGACCGAGGTTAATCACCCCATTGTGGGAGCCGGATCGGCACCCTCCATGGCCGCCTCTTTCGCCTCTCTCTCTCCCTCCCTCCCTCTCTTTCTCTTCTTCTCTTTTCATTTGACCGTGTGAAGATGTGGCTCTATAGGCCTAACCAAGCCCAACCTATCAATTGATGGGCTTAGCAAGTGGGCTTCAACAAAGTGCGATGGCCCTTTAGATTTCAACTCAAATGAGCCCAAAATAGGTTGTCCATTGGACTTATAATTAGCCCTACTCAATTGACACCCCTTAGTCAAAATTGACTAATGCTACTATTGAGTTGGTGTCTATCCAAGTCGAACGAAGGTTTTATTAAGTCGTCGAATGTGGACCGGCCATTAGCACCCATCAAAAACTTCTAAAAGAAGGGAAAAAAGTCAAATCACAGAATTCATATGTGATATACAACTTTATCATTTCCCTGCAACATGCGAGGAGCTTAGTTTATCATATAAAGTCATCCCCACACCGACCATATGCCAGAAAATTCCCAAAGAAGACTTACTTCTTGAATGAGCTCGGTTCGGATTCACTTGAGGGTTTGAGGAGAAATGATTAGTGTTCGACACCCCAGACACTAATTCCTTGTTGGAATGTCCAAATATGCCACCCAGGCGCCACCATGGTGGCAGGGTGGCGGGCGGCCGGCGGAGTGGGTGGCGGTGACTAGCAACGGAGGCGGTGGTGGGCGATGGGCTGTAGCGATGGTCATCGCAGCGGCGACCGCTACCGACCGGCCACCGGCGACGGCTGATGACCGACGGCCAACAGTGACAAATAATTATTTATCCGTGACAATACTTTTCTAGTGGTGATGAATAACTATCTATTGATAACAAATAGCTACCCTACTGTTGACGAGCTATTTATCCATGACAAATAGATATATACCAGGGACAAATAGATATATACCAGGGACAAATAGCTATCTACCCATGCCAAAAAGATATCTACCGGTGATAAATAATATTCAAATGATGACAATAGCTATCTATCGGTGACAAATTATTATCAAATGGTGACAAATAACTATCTACCGTGACAAATGAATACATAAGGATAACAAATAGTTATCTAACAGTGACAAATAAACATACAGTGGCCGATCCGTCGCCTGGTGTTCGGCGCCCCCCGCCACCGCCGACATTTTGTCGTCATGGTGGCGTCTTTGTGGCATGTCCGGGTGACAAGTCTGGACATTCCAACAAGATATTAGTGTCCAGGTATTCGTCCTGAGTGAAGCAAGCCGGATAATATCATTTATATCCGAGGAAATTTCAGATGCCTTGGAAATATTACAAGTTGGGGCGCCAGTTGGCATTCTTCATGGTTAAACATAACGATTGAGATCTAATTAACTAGTGTTAAAGGCAGCTAAATCGCTAAACAATTAATGAGCAGCTGATCACGACCTTTCGTGAACTCATAAATCCACGCTGGTTTATGCCAACTAGAATCCATCCATATTCGATACGGAGGGCAAACAAGGACATTGGTAAGAAACTGGGGCTGAAAGTTATTATTAAATGTTAATTCTGTCTGACGTATAACTCTATTGATTGCTGGTTTATAAAGTTTATATAATTGATCATGCATCACGTCGATCAGGTAGACAAAGAAGTACTGTTGGATCACAGAAGAAAAAAGGGAAATTTCTCAGTTCTTCTGTCTCTCCTGTCCCGAGTGAATGGTTAGCTAGATTGATGGGTCAATAACATATTGTTCACATAGGAATAAGGATCTTTTGTTATTGAGAAACTGGAGATATGTAGATTACCTTAAGATTTTTGAGTTCGTCATCTTGATGTATTATTCCTCCTAGCATACGGAATTAAGGGGAAGATGACGATTGCAGATGACGAAGATGATGTAGATTGGTTGCGTTGGTTCACTAGAAAAGTTTTTAACGACGCACAAAAAGGGCGTCAAGCAGAAAGGACATTTAAGACGATTTAGTCAAATTACTTTAAAAAAATCAAATGAGTTTAGATAGACTGCGATAGGAACAAAATGAAAAACAAATACCGTAGATCGATGCTAGAGTTGCAAGCACAGGATAAAGCTTTACTACTACGGCGATGAGATATAGATGTTGGGTTTTTACTTGATATTGTGCTCCACTTGTATTGAGTTGTATAATATAAATACATCATCAAGTTTAATTAACTTAATAAATTTGTAGGCTTAAACCATGCCCATTAAGATCTTGTTATGGGTGGAATCATGTTCAGATACATTAGGACTGGTCTCTCATCTCTATAAATATATATGTGAGACTCACCATCATGTCACACACTACAGACATATAGAAAGAGGAAACTAAAGGAAGATAGCCCGGGTTACGCGTCTTCCTTCCCGACGTCCGTGCACATGCAGGTCTTCCGGCGTCGTCTTCCTCCTCACACGTGGGATGGCTTCCGCATCAGGTGTACATCCCCAACATGTGGTATCAGAGTTCGTGTTCTGATCTATCATGTTTCGTTCGTCTTTCTCGATCACGCACGAACACGGATGCACGTTTTGGAATTGTTTCACACTGATCTAGGAAGGGCCGCTGCGGCGTAGGAGGGAAAGGGGGGTTGCTTCCAGTCTGTGCGACAGCCGCACGAAACCCCAGGGGAGCCGCTGTCACGTGCGGCAGTTCCTGCCCCCCTCCCCCTCCGTAGGCCACTGTGAGGGGCCCCTGTAGGTGGGTGATTTGGGAGGTGATCGGCGACCCCTCCTCACCGGACGGTGCCTGCAATGTCGCTTCTGTCGGTGAGGAGGGTAGGGGGTCGCCGTCCCACACTCCCCACTCCTGCAGGTGGGTGTTTGGGGGGATGGGGGTGTGATCGGCGACCCCTCCTCGCCGGCGGCGCTGGCGGCGCCATTTCGGCCGGTGAGGAAGGCAGGGTGTCGTCGTTCACCTCCTAGTTGCCGGAATGTTGGGTTTTGCCTGGCCAAAGGTCTCAAAAAAAAGGGGGGGGAAAGGGGGGAGGGGGGGTTGGGTGGCGGCGGCCCTTCCCTCGCTGGACGCCGCCGCCGCCACTGTCTCCGGTCAGTGAGGAAGGCAAGGGGGCCGTCGGCCCCTTCCCTACCACAACCACTCTGGCGACAGTGGCGGTGGTTTTAGGGGGGAGAATTGAGGTGAGGAAGAAGAAGATGGGGTTTTTTACCCCAAGGTTTTAATAATTATGTCTATGCCCTTTGTTTTAAGTTTTTGGATCCAATTTTGGATCTTTTAATAGGATTAAGACTTTGGTATGGATTTGGATATCGAGTTCATTATGGATCCATTAAGATCCGAATACGGAAATCATTTAGGATCCAAATATCTCCTATCGAAATCCGAATTGGATCCAAACACATAATATCTATTTAGTATCCTATGTTTTTAGTGTATCCTTTAAGCATTAAAACTGTTTATTTTAAGTTCTCTATTGAGATTTTTTATCCTTTAAGATTCATTAATGGGAACGCTGGGTCCATTAAGTACAAGACCATAGACCCATTGCGCTTGGGCCAAATTTGGGCCCATTGATGACTTTTAAAGGATTTAATGTCTTATTTATAAACAGTTTGGATACATAAGCAATTCTGGGGATATGTTTGCAATTCTATGGTCTTTTCTGCAAACAGAAAAGGATATTTATGTAACAACATACTTAAAACGTTATTTAATGCCTCTAATTCTTGAGTTCCAGTATGAATAAAGCTTGTTTATGGACTGATAATTGTTGCATGAATCAATAGAGATAATTATTTTGAATTTTGACCTCATTATAGATTCCCTCATGGCCGATGAGCAGGTTGTATCATGAAGTTCTCTGGAGTGAAATTTAACCCTTTTTTAAGTTTTAAATAGTGTCAATGATGAGCATTATGGTTGGCTTGCTATCATTTTAATTAGAGGGGACGATATTTTTGCATTCAAAATGTGTAAGTAGATCACCTAAGTGGCCTTATGTATGGAGAATAATGAAGTATTCTCATTAAGAAATTAAAATGATATCAAATTTTGTGTTCTTGGTTTTGTAGATGCAAGATTTGGCCTATCTCTACGTGGTTCATGGCCTAATAAGGTCCCTTTGACCGCTTGTTGACTTGCCTCGGATCCCATGTAGACATCCACATCGACCGCCGCTGACTCCATGTTGAAGGCAAGGTCCCTGGACGCCGACTCCGGTTGACGGCCATATATGTTGACGTCTGCATGGGGTTGGCAGTAGCATCGCTTGCCGTCAACCTGGGTTTACTTGGTCTGCGCAACTACCCGAGATTCTAGCCCACATGCGCCATTCTCTCCCCCATGCAACTCATGGGGCCGTTCCCAACGGGTAAATGGGCCACCTTGGCACCCCCTTGATCCAATAAAAATCCTACATAGCCCCCTCTCATTGGTTCAAGCCTTAACACATGGATTGCCACATGTTTAAGTGTGTTTCTTCACACTTGAGCATCCTATGCTCACTAGCTCCGCCCCCACTGCCTATATAAGGTACTCCTTGGCCTTCAAAGTGAGGGGGGAGATGCTGGATGAGCTGATGCCTTGATGCTTTGAGAGATGAGAGAGAAAGTTCACAAAAGCCTCCACCTTTGTTCCTTCTTTTCCTCTCAACCTTTGGAGCGTCCAGGAGGCTTCACCACGTGCTAGAGGAGCCCACAAAGGAGTCAACCACGCTGCTACAAGAGCATCATATCCCTCTTCTTCTTTCTCTTTTCCTTTCTTGCCTCTTAACTTTGCATGGTAGTCACTTCACACACACATACTCTAGGCACGTAGTGCACCTCCTTACACACCCAAAAGGGGTTTTCCAACCAAAAAATGGAGGGAAGAAGGGTGGTCATAACACTTGGCCACCCCTCTTCTCAAGCCCACAACCGGTACGGGGCTCTCCTTTTGGGGCTTCTTCTTTCTGCTTTGGATGTTTACTACATTGCCCTAAGGTCTAATAGAGCACTCTTTGGGGCAGGAACACTTCAAGCTAGACCGTGGAGCTTCTTCTCTTTGGCCGGCCGAAGAGAGGAAAGTTGAAGTCCCATCATCATCCGCTACGCGAGGCAGCATCACCGGCGCGATCAAGACACTTCCTTGGCACAGGTAAGGCCCTAGCAATCACATCCCGTTCATTTCTTTGCTGGTTTTCTTCTTCTTCTCTCTAGTCAACTTGGTCAAACCGGAGTCAAAGGAGTCAACCAGCAACCTTCTATGCCAACGAGGGAGCAAAGACAACATTCAGGGAACCTCCGAAGCAACCACACCACAACGGGGGCGTGGAACGAAGCGTCCACAGGTTTGAAGTGAAATTTAACTCCCAAAGGAGCGTTTTACTTTCATGTCATGAACAGAATAGAATAAAATTTGTGTGCATGATGACTATTGAGAGTTTGTACCCAAAGGTATTATCTCTTTACATCAAAGTGTATTTGGTTCTATCACTTAAGTAATTTTCTTGGGGAGTTTGTCCACTAGCATGTTATAATTACCACCCAAAGGAGGAATTATAATGATCCAACATGACAACTTGCTAAATTAATTCATTAAGTTGTAAGAATTACTTTGTTCACTATCTCATAACTTGTTGCTACTATTCAGTCATCATTTATATGTGAGCATTTAGTTATTTCAGGTTATTCTCCATTGTTTGTCTCTTTCACTGATCAAGTACTGTATCTTAGTAGGATAAATTTTACTGAATGAAAATAAAGGGTCATGTTTGCATTAGGGTGCATGGACTTAGATTTAGCATTACGGGAGGATCAGCCTACTACAATTATAGCTGAAAGCACTCAGGAATAGAAGACTCATTTTGAAAAATGGGAAAGAACCAACTGCTTATGCCTTTTGTTTCTTCATGGATATGTGAGGCGAAGCACTAAGGGATCTATCCCAGAGAAGACCATAGCCAGTGAATTTCCTAAGGCAATTGAGGAATAATTTGTTAGTTCAGATAAAGCTAAGGCCAGCACTTTGATGGCCAAACTTTCCTCAATGAAATACACTAGCGGTGGTAGCATTAGGAAACATATTATGATGATGAGAGATATTGCATCACAACTTAATACCATGGAGGTTACATTTTAGATACTTTCCTGGTCCATTTTATCTTAAACTCTTTGCTAAATGAATATGAAGCATTTAAGATCTCCTATAACACACATCAGGCAAAGTGGTCTGTCAATGAATTGATGACCATGTGTGTTCAGGAGGAGGAGAGGTTAAGAGGAGAGAGGAACAATACATTTATGTTTACTTCTCATAAAACTACTGGATCAGAAAAGAAGAAGGGTGTCCAGCAGAAAGACAGGAAGAAGAACAAGTCAAAAGGCAAAAATGACAAGTGCTTCTTCTGCAACAACCTGGACATGTTAAGAAAGAATGTCTAAAAAGGAAGGTATGGTTTGAAAAGAAAGGAAATTTCTCATCTTATGTTTGCTATGAGTCTAATTTAGTGAATGTTCCTAAAGATATATAGTGGATTGACTCAGGTATTGTGCATGTTGCCACTTCTATGCAGGGATTTCTTTCCCAAAGGACTTTGAATGAGGGTGAACGAAGCATCTTTTCAAGAAATAAGATGCACTCACAAGTTAAGAATGTTGACTCCTTTATCTCCATGATTATATATTTTGGTGATAACAAAACTTATCAAAATATTTCTATATTATCTAAATTATGAGTATTTACCTTAACTTTATTTTGGTTAAGTCTGTCAATAGGAAACTCAAAGGAAATAAAAATTACATCAAGGATCACTACTGTAAGTATTCCAGAATTTTTCTAAGTCCACTAGAGAAGTCCAAGTACGGGTCTCACTCCGACTCTTCAGAAGTCGAAGTGTGATATCGGTTGATTGATTTCTCCAAGTCCACATCGATTACTCCTTTTAAGTACACATCGATTACGGTTTTTAGTACACATCGATTACTATATAAAATTATATCAATTACAGTTAACTTAAACACCGATTCTTAGTCCACATCGATTACTACTTTAAGTCCACAATCGATCACTATTTCAAACATCGATTATGTTCAAACATCGATTGTGTTCACATCGATTACCTTTCTCTTAAACATTGATTGCCATATCATATCGATTGTCTTCTTAAACATCGATTTTCTTATCTTTGAAACATCGATTACCATTTTAAATCACTTCGATTGCTTTGTACCAAACATTGATTACCTTTAAAACATCGATTACCCTTACACATCGACTGTCCTGCTTAAATATAGATTACAGTTATACTTAAACAATGATTGTCTTCATGGATTGTTCTTGAACATTGATTGCTCTTAGACATCGATTACTCTTTGAACATCGATTACTCTTTGAACATCGATTACTCTTTGAACATCGACTATATCTTAACATTGATAGGCATTATATTATCCATTGCTATTTCAGATATATTAGTTTCAAATACCTTGATAATTATCTGTGCAATAACCTTACTGATTGTGGTTGAAATTATAATGATTGCTCTTATGATTAATCTTTGTTGTGAACATAACTTGGCACGCACTATTTTCAAATCATTTTTAAAGATGTGCATTTAAAATCTCCTGCTATCTGTTACATATCCTTCTTACAAAAGCTTTCAAGGATATCTTCTTACAATATAACTTTTTGACTGATTACTATTTTCATGGTAAGTCTCCTAATACTTTACATTTGAATAGAAAGGAACATATCTGTTTGTGGCATACTTAGTCACGGGACACAGTTCTCTTGGAGAAAGTGCTTTATGGTTTGCCATTTTTATAACAAGTCTTCTTATGATTTATATGGTGACAGAATGGACATATCTATTTCTGTATAACATTTTTTTGTTCGTTGACTGAAGATCTCTCTCTTAGCATTTAATGTCTGTAGGTTTCTAGTAGTCACATGTTTCTACAACGTAAGACTTGCTGTGACTGCATGGAAATGAGCACCAAGGAATAAGAGACAACAGACACTTCAATAGACACATCTGAAGAAAGTTGAAATGCTTATAAGAAGACGATGGCTGTGAAGAACAAACCAAGGATACACTAGCAATACATGCAGATTCACACAAACCTTCACAACCACCATTGAGAGCAGTGCACCTTCACTCCAAGTCCATCTGCTCCAAGCTCTCCTGAAGCCCTCACTTCTTTTCTTTGAGAGCAAGTTGTTCTGAGAGGATAGCATCATAGTCTATATTCTTCTTCTCTCAGTTCATGACTCAGATCAAGCAAAGCTTGTTGTATAAGCTTGATCTAGGGGCCATCCCTTCAACTCTTCTTTAAGAGTGTTCCTCTTCCTGTGAGAAGAGAAGACCTACTGTGAGTAGGTGGTTTTGTTCCCCTTACTGAAGGGAAGACATGTTGCTACATGTGGTTGTATTGCCTCTTTGTGGGTTGAAGAGAAGGCTAGCGGGTGCTGAATGTGTAAGTGTCCTTGAGGGGGACTATACCTTGGTTAGTGTAATCTAAAGTAGTTTCTTAGGGACTAGACGTAGGACTCCTAGTGATAAGAGGTCCGAACTAGGATAAAAATCCTTATGCATTTTGTGTGATTGTTTTTATCCTACTTCCGCTGCTCACTAACTCTAACACCTACGCTTAGTGTGTTTCTATCTGAAGTTCTTTTAAGTAGGAAAATTTTAAGATATTCTTGAAGCAACCCTTTCACCCCCCCCCCCCTTTAGGCTTGCAACCTGGTCAACAAGTGGTATCAGAGCCAAGTCTCTTCGAGTAAGTAAATATCACGATCTGAAAAGCAAAAATAAATGGCAGCCCAAGGTTATGCAGAGAGACAATCTGTCAACAGGCCTCCACTATTCGATGGAGAAGATTACAACTACTAGAAGAAAAGAATGGAGTTCTTTCTTCTAGGTCTTGACTTTCAACTATCGACGATAATAGAAGATGGAGATCTGACAGTCACTAACACCAAAGAAAAGTGGACAGATGATGACAAGAAAAAGATGTCTCAGAACAGCAAGGCCAAAAGCATATTATGTTCTTCACTAAGTAAGAAAGAGTTCAACAGAATATCTCCATGCAAGTCGGCCAACGAAATGTGGGATAAGTTGAAACTCACCCACGAAGGGACTGACATGGTAAGAGAAACTAGAATAGATATATTGGTAGTACAATATGAAAAGTTCCAAATGCATTCTGGAGAATCTATCTCTCAGATGTACAATCGTTTCATCGATATCACAAATGGCCTGGCTGGGCTTAGGAAAAGCTATGAGACAGGAGACATGGTAAGAAAAATACAAAGATCCTTATCAACTTTGTGGACTCCCAAGGTTACAGCCATAGAAGAAGCAAATGATCTCATGACTATGTCGCTCGAAAAACTCATTGGGTCTCTAATGGCTCATGAGATAAATATGGAGAGATTAGGAGAATCCTCCACCAAGAAAAAATGTAACAATGCTCTGAAAGCAGCAGAGAACACTTCTGAAAGTGACTCAGAAGATGAAAGAAGCAATGCAGATAGTCTGCAAAAGATTTTGGCTAAGAAGAAACATCAGTCGAGTAGAAGGTATTTCAAAAAGGATAAAACAGTCAAGAAAATTGAACCTATATGTTATGAATGCAAGTAGCCCTGGCACTTGAAGACAAACTGTCCCAAGCTAAAGAAAAATGAACATCATAAGGAAGAGCCATGTAGAAAATACAAGAGATACAAGGAGAAGGCTATGGCAGCTGCTTGGAGCAATGAAGATAGCTCATTTGAAGACTCAAGCTCAGATGAACAACAACAAGAAAGGGCTCATCTTGCTTTTATGGCAAATCTTGATGATAAGGTAAATTCTGACACTTCTTTTGATTCATTTTCAGATTCTGATAATGACGATCTAGAAGATGCTTTTAATGAATTATATGGAAAATATAAAGATGTATGTAAACATTTAAAATCCATCAAGAAAAATTTCTCATGTCTTGAAATAACAAACTCATATTTAAAATCTAAAATGGAACAACTAGAAAAAAAAATACAAGAATTTAAATGAAGAAATGAGCTATTGTGTGAAGATGTAAAAACTAAAAATGACAAAATATTAAATTTAGAAAACCAAGAAACTATAATTAAGTCAAAAGAGGAGATGGAAATATTAACAAAAGACAATGAATATTTAAAAGCTACTGTCGAAAAATTGACTAATGGAAGATCTTCATTAATACTAAAAGGTGCGAGAAGAGCAGGTAAGAAGAAATATGGAATTGATTATAAACCACCAGAAAATGAAGAAACAGTTATATATCCAGAAAAATATCCTCTACCAAAATTTGTAGTCGAGCAGAAGCCTACCTATAATAGAAAAAGAGAGAAAAATAGTAAGATAAACAAAATAATAAATAAATTTACTTGTTGTACTCATTGTAATAAACTTGGTCATACAAAGAACACATGTCCAACAAAACATTTAAAATGGATACTAAAAGCCAGTCTGTCAAAACTAACCACACAGGACCCAAAAGAACTTGGGTACCTAAATCTCACTGATCTATTTGCAGGAGAGCCTTAAAGCATCTAAGTGGTACCTGAACAACGGGTGCTCAAGGCATATGACATGTAACAAGAAGTTGTTCTCATCAATCAAAACTAAAGAAGGAATAGTGATATATGGAGATAATGGAAAAGGGTCAGTAATTGATTGCGGATCAGTTGACAGTAAAGAAAAGACTCTCATAGAAGAAGTACTTTGCGTTGAAGGCCTAAAACACAATCTGATCAGCAAAAGTCAATTATGCGACAAAGGTCATCAAGTGAAGTTTCAAGAATCCAAGTGTCTAATCGTCAAGGAAAGAATAACAATTTTTGAAGCCTACGGAGAAAGAAATCTCTATGTTTTACATTTGGAAGATCTAAAAAGTCAGGATGTATGCTTGAGGGCAAGCAAAGAGCATAATGCAGAACTTTGGCACAGGAGATTGGGTCATGCCAGTTTAGATGGAATCAAAAAACTCATCAAGTATGACTTGGTAGAATGATTACCAAAGATTAACTCAAGTCTTGATAAAGTTTGTGGACCATGTGCTAAGGGAAAACATGCCAAAGCTTCCTTCAAATCAAAGACAATTGTCACCACGACCAAGCCTCTAGAACTACTTCATATGGACTTATTTAGACCTATGAGTATTACCAGTTTAGGTGGCAAGAATTTTGGTTTTGTCATTGTTGATGATTTATCAAGATATACATGGGTCTCCTTTCCGAAACACAAAGATGACACTTTTGAAGCATTTTTCAAGTTAAGCAAATTAGTTTAGAAAGATAAGAAATTCAGTATTATAAGTCTACAGTCAAATCATGGAGGAGAATTTCAGAATGATAGGTTTGCAGAATTCTCTAATTATCTAGAAATTGAATATAATTTCTCAGCACCAAGAACACCACAACAAAATGGAGTAGCTGAGAGGAAAAATAGAATATTATTAGATATGGCAAGAACCATGCTATCTGAATACAACCTACCAAGATATTTTTGGGCAGAGGCAATTAATACAACATGCTACATAATCAATAGAGATATGATAAGGCCCATATTAAAGAAGACTGCATATGAATTGTTCAAGTAGAAAAAGCCCAAGATCAGTCATTTCAGAATATTTGGATGTCCTTGCTTCATTTATAATAATGGTAAGACAAACATTGGTAAGTTGGATCAAAAATCCGATGAAGGTATTTTTCTAGGTTATACCTCTAAACCTAAAGGATATAGAGTTTTCAATAAAAGAAGTCTATTAATTGAACAAACTGTACATATTATATTTGATGAATCTAACCCCTCCTTGAGAAAGGAAATTGTTAGTGATGATGAAGGTACGGAGAACCTATCCGAGATAATGTAGGAAGTATCCATCAAAGATAATGAAGATCCACCCCTGGAAAAATTACAGTAGAAAGATATAATCCAAGAGGATCTTCCTAGGGAATAGAGATATAAGAAGGATCATCCCAAAGAAAATATCATTGGAGATCCAAATGAAGGGGTAAGAACCAGAGGTAATATTATTCCTTGTGATTATTTAGCTTTTGTTTCTCAAATTAAGCCCAAGACAGTCAATGAGGCACTGACTGATGAATCTTGGATTTTAGCTCTGCAAGATGAACTAAATCAGTTCAAGAGAAACCAAGTCTGGTCCCTTATTCCTAGACCATCAGATCATCCTGTGATTGTCACCAAATGGGTGTTCAGGAACAAGTTGGATGAAGTTGGTGTCCTTACTAGAAATAAGGCTAGACTGGTAGCTTACAGCTACTCCCAAGAGGAGGACATAGATTTTGATGAAACCTATGCATCAGTAATAGACTTGAGGCTATTCAGATTTTATTAGCATATGCATCTGCATGTGATTTAAAATTATTTCAAATGGATGTGAAATCTGCATTTTAAATGGTTTTATAAAAGAGGAAGTCTATGCTGAACAACCTCCTGGCTTTGAAGACATAAACCATCCTAATCATGTTTTCAAATTGCATAAGGCACTATATGGTCTTAAACAAGCACCTAGAGCTTGATATGAAAGACGAATAGGGTGTTTGGGAGCAATTAAAAAAAAACTATTTCTACCTAAAAAATGATGTTGAGTTCACTTTTAACTTTAAATTTAAAATATGAAAATGTGATGTTATCTGTTTGGTAAAAATAATAAAAATTTTAAAATTTATATTGATGTGTTTGGGGCGGGAGGAGGAGCCACCGGGGCAGGGCAGGGGGAGGGCGCACGGGGGCGGGGCAAGGGGAGGGGGAGCCGCCAGGGCGAGGGAGGGGGGTTTGGAGGGCGTAGGGGGGGCACATTGGGGGTGGGGGGTGGGGGGGGGGGTCGCAGGGGGGGATGGGGGTGGGGGGCGGGGCCGATGGGTGGGGGGTCGCGGGGGGGGGGGGGGGGGTGGGGGGGATGGGGAGGGCACAGGGCTGGGAGGGGGGGTTCACAAGAGAAAAGATTGACAAAAAACTGCAACCAAACACCCCATAAGTGCATTTCTTTTAAAACATGGTTTTACTAGGGGCAAAGTAGATAATCACATTGTTTATTAAATCATGCTCTCAACATACCTTAATTGTGCAAATTTATGTTGATGACATCATTTTCGGAGATGAATCTTTGCAAGTATTTTGAAGAATTAATGCAGGGAGAATTTGAGATGAGTTTGATGGGGGAATTGACTTACTTCCTTGGACTCCAAATCAAACAAGACAAGGAAGAAACCCATATCAATCAAACCAAATACATCAAGGATTTTCTAAAGAAGTTTGGTTTTGAACAAGCAAAGCATCTGACCACTCCTATGAGTGAGTACTTCCACCAGGTTAGACAGTGATCCTCAAGGTAAGAAATAGATCAGAAATCTTACAAAGGTATGATTGACTCTCTACTATACTTAACTGCTACTAGACCAAACATTTTATTTAGTGTATGTATGTGTGCTAGGTACTAAGCAGATCCCAAAGAATCCCATTTAATTTCGATCAAAAAGATTTTTAGATATTTAGCATATACATGTGATTTAGGACTATGGTATCCAAAATCATGTAAGATGAGTTTAATTGGTTATACTGATGCTGATTGTGCTAGATGCAAAGTGGATAGAAAAAGCATTAGTGGTTCCTGTCAGTTTCGTGCAGGGTGCTTGATCTCCTGGTCCTCAAGAAAGCAGAACTATGTGGCCTTGTCAACAAATGAAGCTACTCAACTACTATGGATAAAACAATAACTTGAGGATTATGGTCTAAACATCAGATCTGTACCCCTATTATGTGACAACACCAGTGCAATGAATCACACAAAGAGTCTAGTACAACATTCAAGAACCAAACATATTGAGGTTAGGTATCATTTCATTAGAGAACATGTAGCAAATGGTAATATTAGCATTTCAATCGTAGAAACTGAAAATCAGTTGGCAGACATCTTTACAAAAACCCTACCTAAAGAGAGATTCACCTCTCTCCGAAGAGAGCTAGTCATGTGTAATTTGTGAAGGATGTATTTCTGCAATAACTGAAGACATTAATTTTTCAGAGTACTTTGGAAATACAAGACTCCTAATCATTGTTGAAAAACTTATTGTACTTCATGACCCAGTCGACACAACTCCTTTATCTGTTGACACCTCCTTACATTAGGTCGACACATCCTTCATACTGGTTGACCTGTATCCTTATACTATTGCGACACCCACTCACTCTATTTTGATCCAATCTTTAACTACCACTCTCATTGCTTTTTGGTCATTTTCATGGTCTACTCCTTCTGACCAAGTTCTCTATATTTAACTCTTTATCTCTTACATGGCTTTGAACTGAGGGCGAGCCTTGCCCTGATGATGAGCCTTGGATTAAGGGGGAGACTTCATACATCCTTCTCCACATCCTTCCTTTTGGTTCATCATTATCATTCCATTCATCTTCCTTTTTGGTCATTGACAAAAACGGGGAGAAATACTCTGAAATAAATATACTCTAAATACATATCATCATACGTTTTTTAGAGCATTATGATTTCGGTTAGTTTTGTCATCACCAAAAAGGGGGAGATTGTTGACTCCTTTATCTCCATGATTATATATTTTGGTGATAACAAAAGTTATCAGAATATTTCTATATTTATCTAAATTATGAGTATTTACCTTAACTTTATTTTAGTTAAGTCTATCAACAGGAAACTCAAAGGAAATAAAAATTGCATCAAGGATCACTACTGCAAGTATTCCAAAATTTTCTAAGTCCACCAGAAAAATCGAATATATATATATATATATATATATATATATATATATATATTTACGGGTCTCACTCTGACTCTTCAGAAGTCGAAGTGTGATATCGGTAGATTGATTTCTCCAAGTCCACATCGATTACTCCTTTTAAGTACACATCGATTACGGTTTTTAGTCCACATCGATTACTGTATAAAATTACATCGATTATAGTTAAGTTAAACATCGATTCTCAGTCCATATCGATCACTGCTTTAAGTCCACAATCGATCACTATTTCAAACATCAATTATGTTCAAACATCGATTGCGTTCACATCGATTACCTTTCTCTTAAAACATTGATTGCCATATCATATAGATTGTCTTCTTAAACATCGATTTTCTTATCTTTGAAACATTGATTACCATTTTAAATCACATTGATTGCTTTGTACCAAACATCGATTACCCTTAAAACATTGATTACTTTTTTGGACATCGATTACCCTTAGACATTGACTGTCTCAAACATCGACTGTCCTGCTTAAAAATCGATTACAGTTATACTCAAACATCGATTGTCTTCTTGGATTGTTCTTGAACATCGATTGCTCTTAGACATCGATTACTCTTTGAACATCGACGTTTCTTAACATCAATTACTCTTTGAACATCAATTGTGTCTTAACATCGATTACTCTTTGAACATCGACTGTGTCTTAACATCGATTGACATTATATTAACCATTGATATTTTAGATATATTAGTTTCAAATACCTTGATAATTATATGTGCAATAATCTTACTGATTGTGGTTGAAATTATAATGATTGCCCTTGTGATTAATCTTTGTTGTGAACATAACTTGGTGCGTAGTAGTTTCAAATCATTTTTAAAGATGTGCATTTCAAATATCCCACTATTTGTTACATATCTTTCTTACAAAAGCTTTCAAGGATATCTTCTTACATTATGACTTTTTGACTAATAACTATTTTCATGGTAAGTCTTCTAATACTTTACGTGTGAATAGAAAGGAACATATATGTCTGTGGCTTATTTAGTACTGGGACACAATTCTGTTGGAGAAAGCGCTTTACAGTTTGCCATTCTTTATGATTTATATGGTGATAGAATGGACATCTATATTTCTGTATAACACATTTTTGTTCGTTGAGTGAAGATCTCTCTCTTAGCATTTAATGCCTACAGGTTTCTAGTAGCCACATGTTTCTACAACATAAGACTTGCTGCGACTGCATGGAAACGAGCACCAAGGAATAAGAGACAACAAACACTTCAACGGACACTTCAACAGACCAAAGATAGACAACCAATACATGCAGATTCACCCAAGCCTTCACAACCACCATTGAGAGCAGTGCATCTTCACTCCAAGTCCATCCACTCCAAGCTCTACTGAAGCCCTCACTTCTTTTCTTTGAGAGCCAATTGTTCTCAGAGGATAGCATCATAGCCTATATTCTTCTTCTCTCAGTTCGTGCCTCAGATCAAGCAAAGCTTGTTGTATAAGCTTGATCTAGGGGCCATCCCTTCAACTCTTCTTTAAGAGTGTTCCTCTTCCCGTGAGAAGAGAAGACCTATTGTGAGTAGGTGGTTTTGTTCCCCTCCCTAAAGGGAAGACCTGTTGCTACATATGGTTGTATTGCCTCTTCGTGGGTTGAAGAGAAGGCCAACGGGTGCTGGATGTGTAAGTGTCCTTGATGGGAACTGTACCCTTGGTTAATGAAATCCCAAGTAGTTTCTTGGGGACTGGACGTAGGACTCCTGGTGATAGGAGGTCCGAACCAGGATTAAAATCCTTGTGCATTTTGTGTGACTGTTTTATCTTACTTCCACTGCTCACTAACTCTAACACCTGCGCTTAGTGTGTTTCTGTCTCAAGTTATTTTAAGAAGGAAAATTTTAAGATATTCTTGAAGCAACCCATTCACCCCCCCCCCCCTTTGGGCTTGCAACCTGGTCAACAATGGCTGTAGGGACTTATAGGATTATTTTGGAATCAGGGTTTGTTCTAGATTTAAAAGATACTTTTTATGTACCATCGTTTAGTAGAAATTTGGTTTCACTATCAAAACTTGATTCATAAGGCTTTCATATATGTCTTGGAAACTCTTGATTTTAATTAATAAAGGATTCTTTTGTCATTGGTACTGGTTCTCTATGTGATGGTTTATATAAATTGTGTCTTAGCAATGTAAATGAACAATCTCATCACACCCTGCATACTTTAGTTGTCGTTGGCAACAAGCATGGTAGAGTTAATGAAAACTTATCTATGTTGTGGCATAGGAGAATGTGTCATATCTCCATTAAGAGACTTAAGAGGTTAGTGGGAGAAGCAGTACTTTCTACTCTAGATTTCACTGACTTTCAGACATGTGTTGATTGCATAAAAGGAAAGCAAACACACACGCCTAATAAGAATACCACTAGGAGTTCTCAAGTGCTTGAAATAATCCATACTGATATATGTGGTCCCTTTCCTCCCCGTTTGTCTAGAGAAAGATACTTTGCCACCTTTATAGATGATTATTTTAGATTCATGTATCTCTATTTACTTCTTGAAAAATCAGATGTCTTCAATGCCTTTAAAGAGTTCAAGAAGGAAGTGGAGAAATAATTAGAAAAAGTAATCAAAATAGTTAGGTTTGATAGATGTGATGAGTACTATGGTAGGTACACAAAGATGGGATAAAGGCCTGGACCATTAGCAAGATTTCTTAAAGAGGAGGGTATTATACCTCAATATACTATCCCTGGCAGTCCATATCAAAATGGAGTTGCAAAAAGAAGGAATCGAACACTTAAAGAAATGGTCAGGACAATGTTAAGTCATTCTACCTTACCCTTGTCCTGTGGGGGGGGGGGGGGGGGGGGGCATTAAGAAAGTTGCACACATAGTGAATAAGGTTCCTATGAAGGCTGCACTTATTGGTTTGAAGCCATGAAGGAAGAGCTTGACTTAATGACTAAAAATCAAGTCTGGGAACTCGTCGACTTACCAGAAGGGTCCAAACTTGTTGGACGCAAATGGGTATTCAAAACTAAAGTGGACTCTAAAGGTAAAGTTGAGCGATATAAGGCCAGATTGGTGGCTAAGAGTTTCACTCAAGGGAAGGTATTGACTATGATGAGACCTTCTCTTCTGTTTATAAGAAGCTCTCATTCAGGATAGTCATGGCTTTGGTGGCTTATTTTGATTTGGAGTTACACCAAATGGATGTGAAAACGACATTTCTAAACGAGGATCTAGATCAAGAAGTGTATATGGAACAACCTCACGGGTTTCATGTTGAAGGGAAAGAACACTTGGTATGCAAATTAAAGAAATCCATCTATAGACTTAAGCAAGCATCCCATCAATGGTTCATTAAGTTTAGTGAGATCATATTGTCCTCTGGGTTTAAGGAAAACATTATTGATGAATGTTTATACCTGAAGGTCAGTGAGAATAAGTTCATTATCTTACTTTTGTATGTAGATGGCATCTTGCTTGCCAGTAGTGATCTTAGTTTATTACATGAAACAAAGGCTTTTCTTTCTGAAAACTTTAAGATGAAATATTTAGGTGAAGCCCAATATGTTTTGGGCATTGAGATCACTAGAGATAGACCATCAGGAAGTTTAGGTCTTTCCCAAAGGGCTTATATCTCAAAGGTCGTAGAAAGATTTAACATGTAGTCATGTGCACCCGATAAAGCACCCATTATAAAAGGTGATAAATTCAGTAAATTACTGTGTCCTAAGAATGACTTAGAAAGGAAGCAAATGGAATATATTCCTTATGCTTGAGCCGTTAGGAGTCTGATGTACCTTCAGACTTGTACATGTCTAGATATAGCTTTTGTTGTGGGTATGCTGATTTTAGTGGTTGTCTTGACACAAGGAAGTCCACTTCAGGCTATGTGTTTCTCTTGGCAGGGGAAGCTATTACCTGGTGCAATGAAAAGTAGAGTATTACAGTGACTTCCACTATGGCAGTTGAGTTTATTGCTTGTTTTGAGACTAGTGGTCAGGACATTCAGATGTGAAATTTGCTCACAGGTCTACAGTTTATAGATTTCATCTCCAGGCCTATCAAGATTTACTGTGACAATTCTGTTGTAGCTTTCTTCTCTAAGAATAATAAGGCATCCAAGGGTGGTAGAGCCTTGGATATCAAGTATTTTTCTCTTAGAGATAGAGTGAAGAATCATGAAGTGTGTATAGAACATATTGGGACAGATCTTATGGTTGTTGACTCTCTCACTAAAGGACTACCTGCTAGCATCTTTTGTAGTCATGTGATTCGGATGGGTCTTGTTAGTTCTCTCAATATGTTATGACACTTTCAGTTGACATTGTTGACCAGGTTGCAAGCCTAAAGGGGGGGTGAATGGGTTGCTTGAAATATATCTTAAAATTTTTCTGTTAAAAATAACTTCAAACAAACACACACTAAACGCAGGTGTTAGAGTTAGTGACCAGCGAAAGTAAGATAAAAACAATCACACAAAATGCATAAGGATTTTTATACTGGTTTGGACCTCCTATCACCAGGAGTCCTACGTCCAGTCCCCAAGAAACTACTTGGGATTCCACTAACCAAGGGTACAGTCCCCCTCAAGCACACTTATGCATTCAGCACCCGCTGGCCTTCTATTCGACCCACGAAGAGACAATACAACCACTTGTAACAATAGTCTTCCCTTCAGCAAGGGGAACAAGACCACCTACCCACAGCAGGTCTTCTCTTCTCAGAGGAAGAGGAATGCTCTTAAAGAAGAGTTGAAGAGATGGCCCCTAGACCAAGCTTATACAACAATGCAGTGCTTGATCTGAGGCACAAACTGAGAGAGTGAAGAATAAGTCTATGATTCTACTCTCTCAGAAACAACAAGCTCTCAAAAGAAAATGAGAAGTGAAAGCTTCAAGAGAGCTCTGAGAAGATGGACTTGGAGTACATTGCTCGTCTAGCGGTTGTAAACACTTGTGTATTACTTTCTTGGTTTGCTTGGGTCTCTCTTCACAACCATCGTCTTCTTATTTATAAGCACTACAACCATCTTTAGATGTGTCTGTTGAAGTGTCTGTTGTCTCTCATTTCTTGGTGCTCGTTTCCATGTAGTCGCAACAAGTCTTATGTTGTAGAAACATGTGACTATCGGAAACCTACAGGCATTAATGCTAAGAGAGAGATCTTTAGCCAACAAAAAAAGGTGTTATATAGAAATAGATATGTCCACTCTGTCACCATATAAATCATAAGAAGACTCGTTATAAGAATGGCAAACCATAAAGCACTTTCTGCAAGAGAGTTGTGTCCCAAGATTAACTAAGCCATAGATGAATATGTTCCTTTCTATTCATACGCAAAGTATTAGAAGATTTATTATGAAAATAGAAGTCAGTCAAAAAGTCATACTACATGGGAACTATATCCAGCAGTAGACTATGGGTAAGACATGTGTGAAATATTAACAGACGGTGGGAGATTTTGAATTTCATATGTTCAAAACACTTAGAATATTTAAAACATGTCTGAGAATACCTTAATCATATTATCATAGATGTTTTCAGAAAGTTCCTTAGTCAAAAGATATGTATTGTCACGTCCCGAGAATTACGCAGCGGATATTAATTGAATAAATAAAGTCGAAATCCCAAGATGTGAACAATCGGCAAATAAGCCTCTAGCTAGCACGCACTAAATGTATAACAACATACATCATCATAGGGCCCAAATATTGAACTCAACTAATCTTTTATTCAATCTCAACTCATTGTGTTCCAAATGGATACTAGTACAGGACTAAGACTTAATAAAAAGGAAAGTACATTTATTCCTCACTTCCTACTACATGAATCTAACACTCAAAGCAACCTACTATAAATAGACTCATGCTTGGAACGCTCTTCACTCGGATGCATTCCCATCCTCGACTTGCTCTTCCTCTTGAACTTCATAGTCACCTAGATGGGGTAAAAGTAGGGAATGAGCAAACTAGCCCAGTAGGATTTAGATCTCAATGTGCGGGCAATGATATAAGTGATTAACATTTTGGAACTAGGCAAGTACGATGAATGATATGCAAGTATGAATAAAACTCGTTAAAATATGATATATAAAACAAGCTAGAGAGAGAGATTATGATAGAGTAAGATTGATGAACAATATGATAAGATAGAACTAGCAATAGATCACTTTGTACAAGCACGCAAGATTTCGATTGATGTCAAGAACGCAAGATATCACTAATTGCATTAAATGCAGGATGGCCATATCACGCAAGCAAGCAAGCAAGAATGTACAAGCACGATCAAGTAACACTAATCAGGCACGTAGACACTAATGTACACCGAGAAAAGATCCATCAAGAATGTACACTAGGACACGTGTATGTGGTTATTGTATCTATCATTCAACAAGCAAGCAAGACTCCCAGTGCAGATGCAACGCCAGTAATCATTATACCCCATAGTTAACAGTATATCTATGACTCACCGTCATTGGGGCTAGATTGGAGCCCTTGGACACACGCCGTGCCCTGTCAGCATCTCATGTAAATTTTTAAATGTAGATACCCACAGTCATTAAATAATGGCCAATGAGAGTTTCAATAAGTAAGCATGTGTAATGTCATGTTCATGATGATGATGGGAACAAGTAATAAGTAATTGAACATGATTTCATGATAACAATGGTCGAGAGATAATTTTGGCAGCATAACGGTACGATTTGTACTTTGGTTAAATCTTTACATTAATGGCTTTAGTCTAGATGGTCAATCACATTCACGAGAACAAGAAGAGAAAGGAAGTGCACGCTATCTCCAGGGAACTTCAATGGTACAACCAACTCGTCGGCCATGTGGGAATCCAGGTCAGAGGAGATTTACATAGTTTGAAAAAAGGTCGCTAGTCTACCGATTCGGAATGACCGGTATAGAGTTTCCAATTTCCCAAGAAAAGGCTGCCTAATAGTGCTAGTGTGTAGTGCGGTACGCGTGTCTCAATTCACAAACCATCGGTCTCAAAATCGCAGAAAGCACTTGACAATATAACATGGAATAAAACTATGCACTTTAATTAATCATGGATTGCAAGATTTTATGATACCTTATCATTAAACATGGTAGAATCAGTAGGAAGATTAATCATAAGTTGCACGAATGGATCGTAACATTTAAGGAGCACTTAGAATAGCATTCATGTAATTAAAGCTTTTAAATGGGTTAATAAATTTCAAGTCATTTAATAACATCATGTACTGATCAGACCAAGACATGCAACTTACACAGTAATTATCACGTTTAACAGACCTTGGGTATATACGGTAAAATTTGCAAGAAAACACATGGTTTCGGTGAAAATCTTGAGATCGCGACATAGGCGTATAAGGAAGGCGACATGGGTGTCAGGTTCGGAGTCAGGTCGCGACAGGGTCATGTAAGGAAGGCGACAGGGTGTTGTCAGGCCCGGGGTCAGATCGCGACAGGGTCTTACAAGGAAGGCGACGGGTCGGGACCAGAAGGCGACAGGGGGTTGTGAAGAACGCGACTGGGCGGTCTGGTCAGGCAGCATGATCGCGACGGAGTGTATGTCGCCTTGACAAAGCGACAAGGGGTATGTCGCAATCAAACCTCTGAACGTGAACTATCGGGCCGTCGCGTTCACAGGGTCCGTGCCTGACTCTGACAGAGCAAGGACAGAGCTTTGGATTGCGGACCAGTCTTTCCTTCTCTTGACATAGGGTTGTTCTAAAATAAAGAACAAATTGTCCAGTGCATGAAAAATAATGAAACCAGTTTTAAAACGACTTAGACTTACAAGGGTACTTCCAGTAAATCGGAATTGGAAAATAAGGATGGTTTCGATAGGTTTTGATCAAGTTGAATACAAGGTCGGACCAAGTGTAACTGAAGACGTAGTTTCATGCATCACCCTATTACCACCGCTTATAACTCTCCAACTGATGACATTTAGACAAAATGTTCAACACAAAACCTGAAGAGGATAACTAGTAGAATAACTTTCATGTTATGAGTTTACCCTAATTCGATCTTAAATCACCTGAAACATACGAAGAACATGAAAAGCCCTAAAAGTGCACGACTTTGAGAAAACGCTTATAATTCAAAATCTACTCAATGAAATTCGATGAATCCAGAGGGAAATGAAAGCTAACTTGATGCTCTACACATTTGGTATAGGAGATGTTAAGATTTGGCCCGAGAAAACCTACCTCTTGGTTGATGAAGTCTCGTTCTTCAGAAAACCCTTGTTCAGACCACTGTTTGTAGAATGCCTAATACTCCGTGTATACTGCATGGAATTTGGGCATTCCACTTGGGTTAGGAAGTAGACTCGACCCTCTTTCTAGGGTATAAGCCTTGCACGATGGGATTTAGGTTTGGCCTACCTTTGATCGGCTTCAGAGGGTGGTTTGTGCAGGTCGTAGCAGATGAACGGGGGAAGAAGATGAGCTTGGTATGCTTGATCTCCTACTCTCCAGCCACCAAGAGCTCCTCCACACGACCCCAACAAGTTCTAAACTTGTCCCTAGGGTTTGGGTGAAGAGTATTTAAGCATCAATGGTGTTTAGGATTCCTATTGTAACTAGGAAAGAATGGTTTCAGGATTGGCATGTTGGTTTCCTATTTGTGATGATTTCTTCCTCCATTAGAGAGTCTTGGCCATCAAGCAACTTCCATGGATGGGTAGGAACGAATTTGGGTTGCCATGAATGCATGTTTGTATCCCAATTCAACTCTAATTGCCTCTTTTTAATTTCAGCTTATTTATGGTTACGAATTTCTATGTATTTTCTTGCTTCATTTGATTTTTGGGCCATATGTGGTCCATTGGCCCACTTATGATTTTGGGTCATTATTATATATTGTTAGAAGCATTTCTAACATTTTTATTTAATTTATGATTGCGTCGTATTTCCGTGTTACCGGTTTTCCGACTTGTTTCCTAATTCGGATAATTGGTCACTCTGTGATGCTCACTTGGTTAGTTGGATTTTTCATTACACGAATTCTTTCGTGGAACCCCTAAAAATAATGTGTGGGGTTGATTTCCTATTTTTACGGATGTTTCCTATATATTTTAGCACATACGATA
>CM024760.1:47369495-47496680 GCA_014218235.1 Colocasia esculenta | reverse complement strand
GGGAGAGAAGGAGGGGGCGCCAGCGAGGGGAGGAGGGGGGCGCGGGGGGGGGGGGGGGTGCAACGGGGGGAGAGGAGAAGGAGGGGCGCCGGTGGGGGGAAGAGGAGGGGGAACGGGGGGGGGGGGGGGGGGGTTGGAGGAGGAGGAGGAGGAGGGAGGCACAGGGGGGGCACGACGCAGGGGAGGGAGAGGAGGAGGGGGGCGCCGACGAGGGGAGGAGGAGGGGGGCGCAGGGGGGGTTGGAGGAGGAGGAGGGGGGCGCAGCCGGGGTGGAGGAGGAGCAGGGAGGCGCAGGGGGGCACGACGCAGGGGAGGGAGAGGAGAAGGAGGGGGGCGCGGGGGGGGGGGGGGGAGGAGGAGGAGGGAGGCGCAGGGGGGGTGCCAGTGAGGGGGAGGAGGAGGAGGGGGCACAGGGGCAGGGGAGGGGGAGGGGTGGACACAGGGGGGGTGGAGGAGGAGGAGGGGCCACGAGGAGGGGGGCAGACATGTTGCATCATAGTTTTAAAAAAAATATGATAGAGAGTTGTTTTTTTCTCGAGAGAGTTTTAAGTAGGTAAAAAATTTTCCCTAAAAAAAAGATATGTCTTACCAAACATGTGTTAGTGAATATTTTTTTTTTAAATTAAAAAAAATAAAATAAAAAACTGCAACCAAACACCTATTAGATAAATGGGTTCTATATTCCCCTCCACAAATAGTAATAGTTGTATATTCATATTATGTCAAAATTATAAATTTGCCCTCAAGTTAGGCTTCACAAGGCAATGATGAGGTCACATGTCTTAAAAAAGAGTGTTTGTATAATGTGGTTTTAAAACGGTCTGCATTACAAAATCGCTTCCTCTGCTGGATGTTTCCACATGATGCCAGCTTGCTGGACTCTTCTGAGAGGCTTGCCAATGCCATTGTTGATTCCTTTGCCACATGAAAAACACGTGCGTGCACGGTGTGCTTTGTTAGCGCTGAGTGTACATGATCCATTTGTTTTAGCATCCATGAAGTATAGACTTATCCTATCTCCTTTTCTTATTATTATTATTTTTGTTGAGATTTCACTCCTTTTTCGCTACTCGGTGTGCATCTAGAGCACAGAACAAGGGGGGAATGGGATAGTCCCAACTAGTGAAATGAATCATCTTTCCCAATAAAAAAAACGGATTACCTTCCTTTTAGAATGCGTAATTAACTATTTATCTATTTATTTTATTTTAAGTATCAACTTTAGATCTTACTTAAGATGCACATATATATCTTATACATCACGATCAGGTGATTTTAAAAAAATAGAAAAACAAAAATACGATATACCAATTCCTTTTCGAACTGTTAAAAATTTAATTTTATATTTTAAAGTTTAATTATTCAATTAATTTATTTTACATGAATGTACGAAGCCACCTCTTACATAATTATAGGGAGAATTACTAATCAATTCTTATTTTTTGGGGATTATTTTTAAGTTCTGGACAACTATGTAAGTTCTTTAGAAAATTATATAGTTACATATTTATCTCTATAATTATAAGTATGTAAATCAAAGATTTAAAAATAAATCTCCAAAAAATAAATATTGATTGATAATTCTTTCATAAATATATTCTAAAAATAATAGTAAAAAATTCTATACTACCATGGGTCGAAAATTTTCTTCTAGCTCGTGCCCTCCATGTGGAACCAAGGCTATAAACGGATCCGGATAATATTCGGATCCAATTTAAATTTGTATCTGGTTATTCGAATATTATCTGTTTAACAAATATATGATAGAGCGAATTTCGAATAATGATATTATCTGGATAATAAATAGAACAGATACAGAAACATGTGATCTGCTTCGTTTAAGATCCGCACTGAAATAAATTTTTTTTTTACCATTAGATCTTAAATCTAATAATTCATATATAATATATAAATATATAAAATATCTAATATAATATTTTGTTTAGAAAATGTTTTTAACATTTACATATATTTTAAAATTTTACAGATTTTTAATATGTTATAATTTTTAGATCACTTAATATCTTATATTTTTGAAGCAGATAATATCTGAATCTACTTCCAATTTAAAAATTATTCAATTCGTATTCAAATTATATTAAGAGTAAATATAAATTATCTAATTAATTATTTAGATCAAAATCGAAAAATCTATATCCGCTCCTCTTCTCCCGCCGTGAGAGGGCGTGATTCAAAAGGCAAAAGCAAAAGGAAGAAACTTTATACGTGAATTCTCTCTTTCTCTCTCTCTCTCTCTCTGATCCGGGGCCAAAACCAGCGGTGCGCCGCGCCCCTCCCCAGCCACCATCTGAATTCGAGCAGTATGGAGCTGCCGGTGGTGGATCTCGGGTCCTACTTCGAGATCGTCCAGGAGATCGGCGCGGGAGAGGCGGAAGTGGGGCTCCGCCACCGGCTGCAGGAGATGTGCTCGGCGGTGAGCAGGACACTGCGGGAGACCGGGGCGCTGCTGCTGAAGGACCCCCAGTGCTCCGCGGAGGACAACGACCGGTTCCTGGACATGATGGAGAGGTACTTCGCGAGATCTGAGGAGTTCAAGCGCCTCCAGGAGCGGCCTCACCTCCATTACCAGGTCCTCGCCTACCGGCTTGTTCCTTTTTTGTGTATTTCTGTTGTTAGTCTTGCGTGGACATCTGTCCAACTATAGAACTCAGTGGTTTTCTTGCTAATTATGGCTTTTAATTCAGTTCTTTTCTGTTACTCGCGGGTCGAGAGTTTCATAATCAGATGTAATGGAAAAAGAGATGTATTTTTTTTATCAGCTACCATTGTATGAATGGAGAGCCTATTGCTTTGCATATCTGGCTCATTTCATTACGGATCGTGCACAATAGACGTGGTTTTCTAAATAGGTATTGCTACTTGAATTAGAATTGTTTCCATTTTACCTCGCAAATTTTGGTTGTCTCATGGGTCATGGCTTTCAGACTTGGAATATAACAAAAAGAGCGATAACTTTGTGGGCAACTACAATGTGCATGAAAAGGAAAAGTGCCCTAAATTTCTGTATATCTACTATTTCGTTACATATATGATGTTACACAGAATGATTTGGAAAGCACTGCACTACTAAGTTGGAGACTGTCCGTCTACGCCATCAAGATTTATGCTTGAATATGAGTCTTTTGGCCATGACTTGATTTTAGATAAGATTTGTTTTAAACCCATGCTGAAGGTAGTGGGTTAAAAAATTGTAATCATGTAAATGGCAACCTCATAATCTGTTTGAATTAATGAAATCAGGTCGGGGTGACACCTGAAGGGGTTGAGATTCCAAGAAGTCTGGTTGACGAGGAAATGAAGGAGAAAATAAGGATGATGCCGGAAGGTTGTCGGCCGCTCATGCCCACAGGCCCTGATCCAAAATGGAGGTACATGTGGAGAGTGGGGCCACGACCATCCAATACTCGTTTTCAGGTTCTAAGCTCTGTTTTCATGCTAGCTGTGTCTTCTGGAATGAATGAAAGAAAGTGCAGAGCTTCTCTATCTCGTCTTCACTTGTTATCTTTATGTTTAGGAACTGAATTCTGACCCTGTTATACCAGAAGGTTTTCCAGAGTGGAAAGACACAATGCATTCTTGGGGTCTCAAAATGGTATCTGCTGTTGAGGTGGTTTTGTTCTTTGTCTCTGCTCTTTTTTGTTGTTCTGTTGTCTAAAATTCTTGCTTTCTTCATGCTATTGTTTCTCACGTATTTGCTTCTTGTGCAGGCTGTTGCTGAAATGGCTGCAATTGGCTTTGGCTTGCAAAAAGATGCTTTTACTTCTCTTATGAAAGAGGTAAACAGCCATTGAGTTTGGCTCTTTTTTGTATTTTATTTGTCGATGCCACAAAAGGTCCTCTGTACCTTTTTCTGCCATCACATCAAATGTTATTCTATAATTGACAACCCTTCACTTCTTGATGCGCAATGCGGCAACTGTAAGTTGTACTCTCATTGGCACATTATGAAGGCAATATCCACCAGATGTAGTAATCTTTCATGCCATTATGTGTTTGGACTTGAGTTTCTTGATGGAACCTTCCAAAAAGGGCATTGATGAAAACTTGGCCCTTTTTGATAAAAACTTGTCAGCTACAAGTTAACAAATTTGGTGTTCATATGCAGAGAGGACAATATGGCTTTTAACATGATTGATGGAATTGCTTGCTTAACCTTGCTTATTAGTGTCTTATGCTTAGAAATGCATTCACCCCCCTCAAGTGGAGGTATGAAAACAACATACTCCTGATTGAGGAATGTGAGTGATGAATCTGGCGACTCAATAAAAGTGGCTTGGGACCACCTGATACTGATATATCTATAGCCAAAAAGAAGAATAACCCAGAATCAGAAATTTGATGTTTGATTAAATATAAAATTGAAGAGGCAGACCAATAATCATTCTATAATGTTGTGTGGGGAATTTCTGAAGAATTAACATGTATAAAGGGAATCATCATTGTGGATGCAGGACACACGTCACACAACTAACAGTCTTTTATTTGTACATATTTCATGGATAGTTCTGGTTGTGTCTTTGAAAAGGTCTCCTGGTTCAAAGAATCTGCCAGACAACTTATATGATTAAACCTCTCCCAACAAGAAAAGTCCATGACCATTACAAATGAGATCAGCAGTTGCTGGACATGCATTATTGTTGATGCTGTATTTTTATTACTTTTTCCATGATAAAGCTGAATTATGGTCTTTTTTTTAATGGAAAGTTCACAAGCCGGTTTGGCACAGTTCACATTGGAAGCCTAAGGAGGAAACTTCTTCATGAACATTAAAAGCAGCAGTTCCCTGCCTATTCATTATCATTTGAAGTGGAATTAATTTGTCTTTTTCCCATGATGTTGTATCTGCCTTGGCCATGAGATTTCAGCTGCAAATTCTTCTAGAAAAATACCTGATTACTCATTCACTGTTGGCAGCATAATTTTAGTGTGGTGATTCTTAGTCCTTGGCATTGATTACTTTCAAGATGATTAAAATTCATCTTTCTGGATTTTTTTAATGGTGTTTCCAATATCTTTTTGGATGCCACATATAATTTCATTCCTAAATATGCTTTCACAATGTGGCAGAGGATTTATACGAAGTGACATAATCCATCATTCTTGTGTCTAGAGTTATAGAAATTTCCAAAATGTGTTAGTCTTTTCATGTCTGGTGGGAACATATGGTGAACAAAGATATGATGAATGCAAGCATTAGTTTGGTTCGTGTAGATAGAATGAAAGGGAGCCAACTGAAAATTCAAATCATCTAGATGTCTCCCCTTGGACATGAGATTGGATTAGGTGAACACCAGGGCTCATTGTTTGTAATAAGTATCTAGTTGCTGAAATTTATGTCAGCTTGGGGTGGCCTGCCTGTGAGACCTTTGGGAGGCCTTGGTGACAGTCATGCAGCACATTTGCCTGTTCTAGACTCCTTGGAATCGCGGAGATTTTAATAGTCCTCCCGTCTTTGAGGGGGTGGAAAAGATGTTTTGGGTGACGTTCATTTTGGTATGGGCGTGCCAGTCTGTATAACAGACCAAATTTGAAGTTCACTTGGTGCGAGAATTTGTATCTATTTTCTAGACGATATTTATTCCACATGTTTATTGACTAGACGATGTGGGGTTTCGTGTGCTAGACCCTTCCCCATCAACTGCAGCCGGTGTTTTTATATACATCGAGGTGACCTCGAATACCTTTGATACCATGCCAAAGCCTCATTTATGTCATTATGCCAAACACATCATGACTGTAGTAAATTTCAGGAAGAAAAAGATATTACTGTAGCATTTTTGCCCCATATGCGGACTTGTTTACAACTTCCCCTTTTTCTAGGGGTTACACATGGTTCCTGCTTGATGCAGGGATTGATTTACGATTTTGTCCCTGATTGGGGGTACAAATGTGCTTGTGGCACTTTGATCCATTTTTCGAGCATGAGTGCAATTACCCAACATTTTGAGGTATAATTGCAATTTTTAAAAGGTCTTCACTGAGATATTTCATGAGATTTTTATTATTGTTTTCTCATGAGACATCCCTTTTTTTGGAATACCCCCAAACAAGGGATGTATTTAGGGTATCTTCTTCACCTGTAGGAGAATCCCGACCGCGGCGTCTCGACTTGGAGTAGCACTTGGAGGCCAAGACCCAGTTGGAGGTTCTTGAGAGTTGGAGGGCCAAAGTCCCACAAGCTCCAAAAAAACCCCCAGGTTCCAATTCCTTCCTTCGCTCCCCTTCTGGGAACACCTCATGGCCTTTTATAGGCAAATGGGGTGGGGCGGAGCACCACCCTCTCCCGGTTGGACGGGGGACCGGAGGGGGAGTCCCTCTGGTTGGGTGCAACTGGAAGACCCCTCTGGTTGAGATCCAACCGGAGGTCCGTGTAACTGGAGGCACCCCCCCTCCGGTTGGGGGTGCCAATTGGATACATATTTGTATAGATCAAGATTTGTAAAGTAACCAGGAATCAAGCAGGCATTGAAAGGAGTGAAAGCCACTGTAAAGGCAGTGAAGGGAGCAATCAAAGGCATTGTGAAATAGTTTTTACATGCAAGTGTGTCGACACATACGATAAAGAGCCCATATTTCCAGAATATGTTGGATGCAATTGCAGAAGTTGGGCCTAGTTTTAAGGCTCCTACACGGAAGTACATTTATGATGCTGGGCTTGATGAGGAGTATGATGAGTTGAAAGGATGGGTGAATGGCTTCAAAAATGTTTGGAAAGAACGTGGTTGCACCATTATGTGTGATGGTTGGACAGGGACCACAAGAAAATCCATGATTAATTTCCTAGTGTATTGCTGTGAGGGTACTATTTTTTTTAAATCTGTTGATGCCTCTAACAACATCAAGAATGCAGATTATTTGTTTAGACTAATGGATGAAGTTGTGGAGGAAGTGGGTGAAGAAAACGTTGTACAGGTTGTGACTGACAATGAAGCAAGCTGCAAGGCTGCTGGTAGATTGTTGATGGAAAAGAGATAACATCTCTATTGGATTCCTTGTGCAGCACATTGTATTGATTTGATGATGGAGGATTGTTGAACCCTAAAAAAAAGCTGTGGTGGATATCTACCAGAAGAAATATCAGGGTCCATTTATAGTGGCATAATGGTTACTTAGGTAGCCGTTTTTTGGTTGCTTAAGTAATAAGGGTGAAGTCCCTTTTAAGAGGTGACTTAAAGGCAAAGTAAAAAGTCATTATTACTTAAGGTAGCCCCATGGTTGCTTAGGTAATATTGGATCCAAATGCCCCTCAAGTTAAGGAAGGGAGCCTATTTATTAAGATGGAAGCAAGCCCCTCTAGGCAAGCCAAAGTTCAAGAAGGAACAAAGCTTCAAGGAAGATACGACACAGAAGAAATCCGACAGCACAAGGTATATAAGACCAAGTGTAAAGAACAAGTAGAAAGAAAACGCTTGCAACGGAAGCTCCAAGGATTTGCAAATCCAACTCTTCACTGAGTAAATCTCCGAGGAAAGGGGCAGAACTCTAGCAGCACCAACACCCCTCTAATGGGGCATATAGGGGCCTATTTATAGGCAAAACCCCCAACCTCAAAACCCCAACCAATGGAACCATTATCGGTTGGAGGGGCAATTCCCCCCAACTGATGGAACCTCCATCGGTTGGAGGGGTATTTACCCCTAACCGATGGAACCTCCATCGGTTGGAGAGGGTCTCCCCCCCAACCGATGGAAGGTCCATCGGTTGGGAGGGGACCTCCCCCCAACCGATGGAAGTTCCAGCGGTTAAGGGGGAGGCTCCCATCCCCCTCATCTCGTGCAATGTAAAGGGGGGTAAAACCTCTATAAAAAGCCATGTAGCCCCCTAGGGGCAAGGATCTTCTCCCCCCCCCCATCCCTTTTCTGGTTTTTCCAGGAGGATTGGAAGAAAATCTGAAAAAACCATCAAGCTCTTCCCCAAAAGTTTTCCGCTTGTTCTTCAAGGCTCTCCGTTCGGTGAAGGTATCGGCTCTTCCCCCGCTCGATGCAAAGTATCTGCCCTCGGCAAGTTCGAAGAAAGGGAGATCGTCTTCATATGGCATCAACATCTCCCCCTATCCCCCTCCATGCTGAGCTAGTCTCCATGAAGGGTTTTCTAAAAAAAAATTATAATGCAATCCATACTCCCACATCGAGCAAGACTCTGTGGGAGTAATACTCAAGGCGTGTTCTTCGGGGTTTAAATACCTTCCATATCGAGCAAGACTCTATGGATATACGATATTTAAATACCCTTGTTCTCGTGCTCTAAATGCCTCCATATTGAGCAAGACTCTATGGGTATGGACATTTAGATGTATATGTTCTCCCCGCCCGTCGAGCAAGACTCTGGGATGGGCGAGTGTTTGTGCTCATATGTGTATGCGTCTTATAAAGGAAACTCTGCCCAAGCGGAGGTTCCGTCCAAAAGACATACCCATATGCTCACAATATTGTGCTCATATGTGTGTGTTTTCTAAAGGAAACTCTGCCCAAGCGGAGGTTCTGCCCGGAAATATATCTATATATTCACAAATATTGTGCTTATATGTATATATTTCCTAAAGGAAACTCTGTCCAAGTGGAGGTTCTGCCCGAAAATATATCCATATATTCACAAATATTGTGCTTATATGTATATATTTCCTAATGAAACTCTGCCCAAACGGAGGTTCTGCCCAGAAACATATCCATGTATTTATAAATACTAGTTCTGTTCCCGTGCATCGCACTGGTATGTATTAAAAAAAATAAAAAATAAATTTTTTAAAAGAATATTAAAATGTTTAATAATTAAAAATTTAATTAAAAAAAAAGATGAGGGGCGGCCTGCTCGTAGGCAAGCCGTCCCACATAAAAATAAAAAAAGTAAAAAATTTTAAAAGAATATTAAAATGTATAATAATTAAAAAAATTTAATTAAAAAAAAAGATGAGGGGCGGCCTGCCCGTAGGCAAGCCGTCCCACATGCAAGGTGGGCGGCCATTTGAAATAAAAAAAAAAACAAAAAAAAACAGACTCCCGCCAAATGTAAAAAAAAAATACAATAGAGTTCCCTGCCTGCCACGTGGCCGCAGAGAACTCTGTTTTAGTTATATAAGATAGACTAGTTCTGTTCCCGTGTATCGTACGGGTATGTATTAAAAAAATAATTTTTTTAAAAGAATATTAAAATGTTTAATAATTAAAAAAATTTAATTAAAAAAAAAGATGAGGGGCGGCCTGCCCGTAGGCAAGCCGTCCTACATAAAAATAAAAAAAGTAAAAATTTTTAAAAGAATATTAAAATGTTTAATAATAAAAAATTTAATTAAAAAAAAAGATGAGGGGCGGCCTGCCTGAGGCAAGCCGTCCACATGCAAGGTAGGCGGCTTGCCTGCGGCAACCCCCATTTGAAATTAAAAAAAAAACAAAAAAAATAGACTCCCGCCAAATGTAAAAAAAAAATACAACAGAGTTCCCTGCCTGCCACGTGGCGGCAGGGAACTCTGTTTTAGTTATATAAGATAGATTGTGCTTATATGTATAATTTCCTAAAGGAAACTCTGCCTAAGCGGAGGTTCTACCAAGAAACATATCCATGTATTCACAAATGTTGTATTCATATGTATATGTTTTCTAAAGGAAACTCTGCCCAAGCAAAGGTTCTGCCCGAAAATATATCAATATGTTCACAAAATATGTTCATGTGGATATGTCTTTTAAAGGAAACTCCGTCCAAGCGGAGATTCTGCCCAAAAGCATATCCATATGTCTATAAATGTATATGTACATATGTGCGTATTTCATGGGGACACCCTGTCCATACAGGGACTCTCCCTTAAAACTCAATACAATCATATGTCCATCAAGTTCATACTTATATATCTGCGTGATAACTGCCTATGCGAGAGCGCTGTCAAAATTCACAATACACTCAAATCCCAAATAAATTCACGGGCATACATCCGTTCATTTTCCAAATCATATATCAAATCCTCAAAAAGGGAACTCATACTCATTTTCAAAAATAAAATCCTTTTCATCTCTAAAGCAAATCAATTTATTCAAATATTAAATGAACTCACGGGTATACACCCGCACACCTCCCAAATTATATTTCAAATCCCCATAGAGAAATCCATACTTCTTTTCAAAATGAAACCCTTTTCCCAAAATAAATATTCTTCTTTTCAAAAATGAAATACCTTTTTCAAAGGAACAAATCCTTTCTCCCAAATCAAAATCTATTTTGTCCGATAAAATAAGGAAAACATCGTATTACAATTTTCTAGAAAATGCATAATCTCGACTTTGCTATCAATGATATTCGGGTTAAAACTGATGTAAAAATAACATCAAAGGCTTTTAACCCGATGTAAATAAAACATCGATTCCGATCGATGGAGACAGGGGTCTAGCACACGCTACCATAGTCGCCTGATGAATAAAAATCGCGGAACCAATAAAGTTCAAAGATAAAAGTGGCGCACTTGTCCATTCCATGGACATCAAATATTCTCTCCGCACTGCGCGTATTTTAATCTTCTGTCTGTTAGACAGGCTGGCACGCCCCGCAAGGCAAAAGAAATAAATAAAAATCAAATCAAACTCAAACACTATATAAAAATAAACCAAGACAAAAATTTCCGCGTTCGACAAGGACATAGGCAAAGATGCACATATTCATGGCCTCATTAATGATGCTCAAATGATAACTTCATTTATTTATAGTCACAATAAGATTTTGAATATGATGAGGCAATACACAGATGAACGAGATCTTCGTGCTAGTCCCACTCGATTTGCATCAAATTTTATTTTTTTGGAGAGCCTCATAAAATATAGGCATCAATTGGGCCAATTGATTAATTCTGAGCAATTTTTGCAACATGTAAACACTCTAAGGCCTGATAGTAAGATGTTGCTCTCCAAGTACAAGATATGATTAGCAATGCACGATTTTGGGAGAGGATTTTCTACTACCTCAAAATAATAGAGCTTCTGTTACTTATTCTTAGAATGGTTGATGGTGATGATAAAAATGATATTTGTACGAGGCAATGGATAAAGCAAAGGAAAATTGAGGGAAAGGAATCCCAAAGCATACAGAAAATGGTGGGCCATCATAGACAAGAGATGAGAGATGACTCTCCACCATGATCTTCATGTTGTAGGTAATTTTTGAATCTAATTAATTCCTGAATTTTTTATAATACCATGCTGAAAATTCTTATCATATGCAGGGTATTTTTCAACCTAGAATTCATACACAAAGATAATGTGTATAATGATGGAGAAGTGATGAGAGGCACCATGAATGTCATCACTCGCCTTGCAAGGACAATGAATGAGAGATTAGATGCAATGGCAGAGGTAGGATAGAATTTTTTCTTTGCATATGTATGCATGTTTCATTTTGCAAGGGTCATTTGACATATGTTATATCTTCCATTTTGTAGTTGGAGAGGTATAGGATGAAACTTGGGATATATGGAGGATATGACATGAGATGTGCAGCTCAAAGACTCACTCCAGGTTATTTTACATGAGAATTGTTTGCCAAAAATCGTAAATTTAGGAATCACCATTATAAAATGATTATGTTCACTCCTTTTATTGCAACAGCTGAATGATGATTCAAGTCAATTATCAGCAAGCTGACACAAATCCTTTAACGTATGTTGCAGTGAGAGTGTTAAGTCAAACCACTTCTTCTAGCCAATGTGAAAGAAATTGGAGTCATTAGTTTGTTTTATTTTCAGATGTTTTCATGGGTGGTTGTGGGCTTTATTTTGCTTGTGGGATATGTTGGTCAATATATTTTGACTCAAGGGACATTTTGGTCTATGGTGTGTGTGAGGAGGGTCACTCCTCTTTAAATGCCCATGTAACCTCCACTTTTGAGGTGTTGAATGGAAGAAAGAAAAATGGCAAGTACTCCACGTCATGGTGAGGAGTGAGTGTCTCCCACTGTTCACCTTCCTCTTCCCTCCCTTCCTGGTGGATTCCGGCTTCCTCCTCTCTCCCCACCCCCCCCCCCCCCAACCCAACCCAACCCTCTTCCCTCTCTGTCCCAACCCTCTTCCCTCTCTGTCCTGCATCAACTTGCACACAGATTAGGCCCTCAAAATCAAGGTAGGTAAGACCATCAAACTCATTGGTCAAAAGCATGAAGTCCATATAAATAAATCCATCACTCAAAAACTCATCAATACAATATAGAGTTTTGTGATGATCAAAATTTACATAATACAACAGAATGTAGATGCTCTTCTAAAGGAGCATGTCTACTGATTTCACTATGGCTTAATTTATCTTCAAAGTTGTGATTATTCGAGGATCTATGAAAACATTCTTTGAATTTGATATTACATGTTGTGCACATGATGTCCTTAAGTTCTGTTGTTCATTGTATCATCTGTTTTGCGTTCATTTATGGGAAGGACTACCGACCAAATTTTTAATCGTATCCTGAACAAGGCATGCTATCTGTGAAATGTTGAAATCTTTGTCATGATGGTAATTATAAGATTTTCCTTAAGAGCCTGTCAGGGAAGATTACAATCTTTCCTTTAGCATTGGAAAAAAAGAAACTAAAATTTATATTTTTCTGCATGCTTATGCATACTGTTACCCGTTGCAATATCAATCTATTGAGATTATTTCTAATTAAATTCTGAAGCTTTTACTTTGTTAATATAAATTTAATCTTTGCTTATATCTTCTTCAAACTTCTTGTTCTTTGGGATTTTTTAATGTCAAGATGCCATGTCCTCCTTTAGTGAATTTTCTTTTTCAGTTGGCTTGCTGTATTCGAGGTCTGATTGCATCCATTGTTTTCTTGTTGTTTTCTGTTGTCTACAAATGCCCCTGCTTTGCAATTTGGCAACATCCTCTGTTTAAGTCCTATGCTAGGGGAAATGATAGTTTTTGACATCCTCATATAGAGGAACTTGTTCACCTTGTATATTGGTGACTAATTTTCCTCGCATCGTTTACTCAATTACAGGGTCCTCATCTTCTTGCGCCAACAGGGAGTGATCTTCAACGGCATGGGCAAAGGGGCACTGTGTTCGCAGGATATCACTATGATCTGAACTTCCTGACAATTCATGGAAGAAGCAGGTTCCCTGGTCTAAGTATTTGGTTAAGAAATGGACAAAAAGTGGAAGTCAAAGTCCCTGTTGGTTGTCTACTTATCCAAGCAGGAAAAGAGGTAATACACAAACTCATTTCCTGGACCAGACAAGTGATTATCTCTTGAATTACAGACCCTTTATGTGCGTGAGACTGAAGGAATGCTGAAAAATAAAGTAGAAGATGTGAGAAAGGACATGTCATTCCCTTTTGTCTAGGACTTCATCAACTGTGCATGCTCAGATACATTGTGTTTCATCATAATCTCCCACAAATGCTGAACAAATTTCAGACACCGTATTTGAGAAAAAGGTTACCTAGGGGTCATTATTCTGTGGAATGCTAGGGTGTCGCTCTTTTTTGCTATACGTAGTTTGCCACTCAGCAAAAACAAGTGTCACATGCGCATATTAATAGCCCCCATGTGAGGACAACCATAGGGAGAGATTATATGACACTAATTTTTTGTGGGTGGCAAAAAGATGGCACACAGCAACATGCGTCTGTTGCTTTTAAGGTACTAATGCCTCATCTGGTATATTCACTTTCGTACCCATTTGTGCTTACCTAGAAGAACCACCAGATCTTGGTATTATGCAGATGGGAGAATGACATAGATAATGATGAAGTAATAAAAACGATTTGGGATGAATCATGTATTAGAATTGACCATTTCAACAAATCATTCTGTTGCATTTCTCATATCATATTTCACATAGTTTTGGTTTTATTTGTTTTCAATTATGCGTATGTCATTGTTCCCATCAAATTACTTGTGCCCTGCATCTGAGTGTCAGAAATCATTCAAGATCTAAGACACTGACCTCACCAGATTGATGTTCAGAAGCTGATTGATATGACTGATCAAGTTATCTGGAAGTTTACTGACATCATCTTTTTGTGCAGCTTGAATGGCTAACGGGAGGAGAATGTTTAGCTGGAATGCATGAGGTCGTTGTGAGCGATAGGACAATTAGTTCCATTGAAGTAGCACAGCAGGAAGGTCGCAGCTTGTGGAGAGTCTCTTCAACGGTTGGTTAATTTGTGCCCAATTTTCAAGAGTCATACTAATCCCTCTAATTTATGTTCGAGGCATTTTGGTTGACGACGTTTCCTCTTCTGCCTCAACCAGCTTTTTGCACACATTGCTTCAGACGCATTACTACGTCCTCTGGACCACTTCACAGAGTCACCCTCTGCTTGCAAATATCCTCCTATTTGTACGGGGGAGTATGTTGAAAAGGAGCTTTCTGCAATCAATTTGAAAGGCAAGAGGGGGTTTGTCAACTGAGCCAGGGAAGAATGAAGTATTTATACTGCTGCTCAAAAGGATATTTTCTGGACAAATCCTATGCTCCAGAGGAAATGTTTTTTTTTTCTTCTTTCAAAGTTCTTCGTATTTGGGAAGTTGTAAAAGCCATACAGCATTTTAAATGTTCATGGAGCTTGTTACTCTTGTAGGCGTGTTGGCCATCTGTCATGATGTGAGTGAGCATGATGGAAGAAAACTGGCCGGTGGTGCTCCATCTTATTGGGGTTGGGGATGGTAATTATTGTACATCATGTTGGTTATTGATGCATGTACCACAAGCTTCCATAACACACGAATCAAATGCCAAGGTAGCCGACAACAAATCTGTGTCTCTCTGGCTCGATGTGTTCCTCTCTATTGTTCCTCCCCTTCTCGTGGAGCATGAATGCTCTACCTGTGCAAAACAACCTGCCCAAATGCCTTCCATGCCGGATCCTCGCTGACCAATCAACTCAGTCATCTAGACAACTCTTTCGACAGCATGCTCTCCACCCTGGTGTTAGTAGGTAGGAGGTGCACCAAGGGTGAGCTAACTTGCTATATAAGCAGCCTGGCCCTGCGATGTTCCCGCGGGTTTCAAGTAGCTAGCTGTTCCTCTAACATGGAGGTTCGCAGCGCTAAGGGTGCCATGGGATGGCTGGTGGTCCTGGTGCTTGCGGCGGGCATGGCAGAGAGCGCGGCGGGCCAGCGGTGCGCCACCACCTTCGCGTCAGCACTGATGCAGCTGGCTCCGTGCAAGCCCGCGGTGATCCCCTTCAGCCCCCTCCTCCCGAGCGAGGCGTGCTGCGACGCCCTGAGCGCGCTGGGCCAGCCTTGCCTCTGCGTTCTGTTCAGCGGGCCTCCCATCTCCGGGGTGGACCGCACCAAGGCCAGGGATCTCCCCTCCAAATGCGCTCTCAGCTTCGAACCGTGTAAACCTCTTCGTGCTGTATAGATTACAACTCTTTGTCACTTGGGTCTTCTAATCTCCTCTCTCGTCTCTCTGATGATGGTGATCTCATCATGGTTTCTTGTCTGTTCTCGCAGGTGGCCCTGGCGTTTAAGGGGGGCGGAGAGAGAGAGAGAGAGAGAGAGAGAGAGAGAGCGCTTGAGCTTGGGATATGATGGTAATAACGGTGTCCCATGTGCGAAAATAATATAATGATGGAAGCTGCACGCTGAATCTTCCATCTAAAGCTGATGTATGCTTTTAGCAGTTACCATGCAATAATGTCAAAAACCGGGTGACTCCCCGTTACTCTATCTTGGTCTGCTCAATGTGTTCATGGAGGATTAGATGTAGTGATTCGGAAACAATTTCTTATGATCATGGAACTTGCCCATATGTTTTCCAAAACATCCGGTTATTCATGTGAGTATAGTAGAACTTACATCCCAAGGAAGATCTTCGCAACTGGAGCATGCCCATAACTCATCCCCTACAGAACCGAGTGTGAACAAATATCGTAAAAGTACTTTTCAAGATTATGAATATATTCTAAATTCATACAGGCGCAATTTTTCAAAATAATTAAAATAATAAACATTAAACAAATAAATAATTTTTAAAATACATCTATAAAACTAATTACGACTTAGCCCTGATATGGACTTACCGCAATGTTGACATTGACAATTTCAATATTAATGTCGATATACCAACGTCAACATCAATATCGACATTACTAACGTCAACATTGTTTATCTAGGACACAATCACTGAGCGAAGATTTGGTGTCTTATCTGTGGTGGCGTGATCCTGTTTGGACCTGAGCCAAACGGGCCTCCACTGGAATGAGAGAGGGAAGACGATTGCTGGTGAGGACGAAGACCTGCAAAACCAGAATGGGATCAGGAGGCCGGTGAAAACTGGGGAAACCCTCCGATGCCTAAGTCAGTGGAGAGCTTGTGAGGCAGGGGATTTCGGAATGCGAGAATGTGTTCGCGTGAGGGAGAGAACGTACCGTTGCATGGTACTGTACCTGTGCCTTTATAGGCGTTGGTGTAGAGGCCAACGTGCGTAACGTTGGGCAGATCGTGCTTGAAGAGGCGCTTGACGCACGCGCATAACGGGAGGAGTTATGACTCCGATGCCCGTTAGGCTGCCAGGCAGTTCACGCCCCTTGATGGTGGAGAACGTGGCCTGAGACGGTTACAACCGTTCTGGAAGCCAGAGAGCCTGCTCGGAACCCTTTGGAAATGCTTTCCGAGCAGGTGACCCACGTGGGGGCTCGAACATGCTGTTCGGTAACATCGAGGGTAGTTTCATGGAGCGGAGTCACTGTTCTTGCTCGGAAGCCGTTCATAGTTGTTCGGTAAGGGAAGGCGGGTGATCTGCTCGGAGGTACGCCGCAGCGGAACCTGACAGCTTCCGATCACGGGAGTCACACAATGGAGGTCTTTGAGCCATCTGGAGAGGGCGTGCCCTTCGATGACGGTGCCACGTGGTTGACAGGATGTGAATGGGCCGTAACGAGCCATCATGGGCCTAGGTGACCAGATTTGGCCACCACACTTGCCCCCAACCCTCGAATGGCTCGGTGAAACGAGGGCTTCGAGGGGGCGTCGCTTCCGCATTTAATGCGAGGGCCGTTGCGGGATGCCGCCGCTTAGGGTCCTGTCAAACGGCTAATCCATCATGATGGGTGCAAAGCCGCGCCATACTTGAGGTGCCGCCGCTGCGTTCGAACAGGTGCCAACGCTGTACCCGAAGGGGCGTTTTCAAAAATCGGAAGGAGCGGCATTTTAGGGACCCGCCTCGAATTCGTTCCCTCCTCTTTCCTTATAAGGAGGGGACGAGACGAGGGCGGGAGCTACGCCTCCCAGAACCCTCCATCTTTGAGATCTTCGTGCTTCCTTGCCTTCTCCTCTCCCTGTCTTCTGCTTCGTCCTCTCGCGCCGTTGCCGCTTTCTGCAGTCCTTCCGGCGATGGCGAGCAAGGGGAAAGCCGCTGCCGGAGCTAGCGGGGTGACTGTCGCAGTGCCGAGCGGACCACGATACCGCCACTTCAGTGGTCTTCGTGAGCGCTTCCGGATTGGGGACGAGTACGAGATCGTCGACGCCAGGGAAAGCGACACGATCCTGGTGAATAAACCAGGCTGCCTGCTCCTATCCGTGGACCATCTGGAGGCAGGCTTCGGCTGCCGTTGCCGGAGGTGGCGAAGGCGCTTCTTAACACTTGGGGCGTTTCGCCAATACAGCTGACGCCCAACACCTGGAGATACATCTGTATCTTCGGTGTTGTCTGCAAGTTAAAAGGAATCCGGGGCTCGGCGGACGTCTTCCGAGCGCACTTCAAGTTGTCTGCTTCGCGGGCGTCGGGAGCAGATATCTACTACGCCAAGCACCGAACAGACCGGATGCACATCGGCCTGTCCAGCAAGTATTCAACAACAAGGGTTGGATGGAAGCTGTTCTTCGTGCGTCACCGGAGTGGTGCCGAGTGGGGGTTCCCCACAGTCATTCGCCCAGCACAGAAGGATAGCTTTCCGAAGCTTATCCAGGATGAGGCGAGGGCATCAGATGCACTTCTCCGAGCAGGTGTTCGGAATGGAGAAGGGTATGTGACCGAGTTCATGCTCGTCAAGTATGGGCTCAGCAAACCATGGAGTAAGTATACTGTCTCTCGGTGGTTTACTCTTAGTTTTGGTGACCTCATACTAACCTTTCTTCTTCCCATCTTCTTTGTGCGCAGCGGCTGCAGAGCTGGAGGCAGGAAGAGATGAAGAGGCGAATGATGAGTTCGCCGAACAGATCCCTGTGCTAGCGCACAGGGTGTATGAGGTGACGACGTCGCCGCTGTTGTTCGGGTTCCTTCCGCGGTGAGGGTCGGTGCCGCGGTGACAACGGCACTTGTTGCTCCATCAACTGCCGAAGGGCGCCCGAACAAGGCGCAGGCTCCTGAGAAGGGGCCTGGAAAGATTCGTTTGAAGAAGAAGGCCACTAGAGGAGGTGGTACCGGCCGGAGCTCGGCTCCTCGGGAGAAGGACGACCAAGCGAGCCGGCCTTCTGCGAAAAGAGGCCCGTTCTGGTTGACGAGAGCGCGGAGGAAGTGGAACAACTCCGTGCTCGGAAGAAGCAGAAGGCGGTCCAGGCTACTCCTCCACACGACGAGGAGGGGACCGAAGAGGAAGAGGAAGGGGCGCAGTTGCTGCTGCGCAAAAAAGAGTAGGGCCGTACAGTCGGCGATGAGGGGGCGCCACGGGTGGCTCCGCGACTCGCCCCGAGGTCGCACAGCAGATGGCGACCGAGCTGGGGCTCATTTTTGTGAGCGAAGGATCGAAAGTCCTGCCGGTGGAGAGGCCGGGGCTCCCCCTGCGCGAGAGATAGGGAGGCCACCAGTGCTTCCGATGTTGGAGGTGCCGAGCACGGTGTTGCCAGCAACATCGCGGAGGTATCCTCCAGAAGGAGCAGAGAAGTGGTCACCTGTCGGCAGGAGGAGGACACTGGTGCAAGGAGTTTCCGCCCCTGCTGGGGTGGTTCCGAGCAGCGCGGTGACAGCAGCGCCTTCAGAGCAAGGAATGGTTCCTGCAGCAGGACCATTGCGGAGGCGGCCGCAACGGCGAGGGCGTCCGAAGAGGTTGCCACTTCAACCGGGAGAATCCTGCCCCCCCTGCCCCCCTCCGAGGTGGTTGCTAACGCAGAAGCAACCTCCAAAGGAGTCGAAGACATTGGGGGGGAGGCTGCGGGTGCTGCCGGGATGAAGGGTCCGAAGACGACCGAAGGCCTCTTATGAGGTGCTCTGAGAGAACCTCTTGGAGTTCCTTCGGTGGCAGCGCTGGAGGCGACCCTTCGTCGGATGGAGGATACGCAAGGGAGCTGCCTGCGAGCCCCACTGCTTCTCGTCTTGAACGGTTGGCAAGGTGCTTGGACCTTCCTTCCGAACAGACTCCGAGAGAAGTCAGTGGAAGGTTACCAGCCGGAGTGGCAGACAGAAGATGGTTTGAGCGACGTCGACGTAGAGGCGCTTGCGGACGAAATGTCCAAGTCGCTGGCCACTCTGAAGGCTTTAGCTGTTCGGGGCCAGAGACAGAGGTATCTCTACGAGGCGCAGGTAGCCTTCTGTGATGACCTTTCGGCAAGGCATAAAGCTCGCGAGGCGGCGCTGGAGGAGGAGGTGAAGGACCTCAGAGCTGCTCTTCATGCCGCGAAGCTGGATGCTACCTTGGCGCGGGCCGAAAAGGACGCCCTAGCCAAGGTAGTAGTAGATGCGGAGGCCCGTGCCGTTGCTGACTATAAGACTGGGCCAGAGTACAAGGAAGACTTGGAGCAGTATGGGGCCGCTGCTACAAAGTGGGCCTCAATGCTGGGAAGGAGGTGGGGGAGAGGCTTCCTGGGCCGAACGCGCCCAAGAAGCCTTCGAGGCTGCTGTTCGGGAATGTCAACGCCGTACCCAAGATGTCCGCTTAGATGGTGTGCGGTTCGCACAATTTCAGTCTGGGCGGATGCCTTCTTCGGGTGAGGATGCTGGTCCTTCCGAACAAGCTCCTTAATCCCCTTGCCTCACGTCTTCTTGTACTTCGCTTTTTGTAACATCGGCCAAGGAAGGCTGTTTGTAAGCACAAGAACTTCTTATAAATGAAATCCTCTGCTTTACGAGTTTTTCTGTAGCGTCTCTTTCTCTATCTTCTCCCTGTTGTGGTTGTTCCTGCTCGGATCGGAATCCGTTAGCTTCGTGAGCATTGCATGTAAGACGCAGATCGTTGGGTACCGTAAAGGAGGTTCCGATCAGGTATCTATGCCAAATGCTCATGAAGCAACAGGAGTAGGAGAAGAGAGGTTGGATGCTGAAAGAAGGCTTTATAGATGATAAGCCTTAAGATTAGAGACATGCCAAGTCCTGGGAATGGCCTCGCCACTAGGAGTAGTTAGCTTATATGAGCCTTTCCCAAGGACGTGGGTGACCTGATAAGGTCCTTCCCATTTGATGGCAAGTTTGCCGACTGCTCTTCGGGGGTCCGAAGCCGAACAGCGGCGCAAGACCAAATCTCCCACGTTGAACCGCCTCTCCTTGACTCGCGCATTATAATATTGCGCAAGCCGTTGTTGATAAGAAACGAGGCGAATGCTGGCGTCACTTTGTCGTTCGCCAGCATGTCCAAGTTCTCTCGGAGAGCACGGTTATTGGCGGCTTCGTCGAAGTGGGTTGTTCGGATGGTTGGAAGGGCTACTTCCAAAGGTACAACTGCTTCTGAGCCGTAGGCTAGGTGGAAAGGTGTTCCCCTGTAGCTACCCGAGCAGTTGTTCGGTGACACCAAAGGACATTTGGGAGCTCATCGATCCATGATCCCTGCAGCCTCCACTCTGGTTCGGATCCCGTGCAGCAATGTTCGGTTGGCGTTTTCGACCAAACCGTTAGCCTGGGGATGAGCCACGGAGGTGAAGTGGTTGTAGATCCCGAGCTCGGCGCACTTTTGCTTGAAAAAGGTGCTGTCGAAACTGTCTCCCGTTGTCAGATGTAATCACCCTGGGATGCCAAACCTGCAGAGAAGGTTCTTCCATACGAACTTCCACGCGGCTTGTTCGGTGATTGTGGCAACGGGTTCGGCCTCGATCCACTTGGTGAAGTAGTCGATGGCCACAAAAAGAACTTCTTGCGCCCTTGGGCCTCTGGAAAGGGGCCCAAGATGTCAATGCCCCATCTGGCGAAGGGGCGCGGCTCGAACAGACTGTGAAGCTGTTCGGCTGGCTGCTTGATGAGTACTCCGAACTTCTGGCATTCTGGGCATTTCCTGACGAAGGACACGCAATCCTTCTGAAGAGAAGGCCACCAGAACCCTGCTCGGATGAGGCTGCGTGCTAGCGTTCTGCCCCCCAGATGGCTTCCGCACAACCCCTCGTGGACTTCCTCTGTGGCTGCGAGGGCCTCCTCAGGGTTGAGGCAACGTAGAAGAGGTCTTGCAAGGGACCGTCGGTACAGCTTGCCTTCTACGAGGGTGAAAATGCTGCGAGCGCATCCTGACTTCCGAGCTTCATCCTGTTCGGAAGGAAGCTCGCCTCGGAGAAGGTACGCCAAGAGAGGGTCCACCCAACTTGGGGTCGGTGGGCCCGTTTCTATGGCGGCTACATCAATCTCTGTGCTCGGCAAGGCGAGCTCTTCAATGAAGACAGAGCGAGAAGGGGTGATGTCACCTGAAGATGCCAATTTGGCCAGCGCATCAGCTCGCGCGTTCTGCTCCCGTGGAACATGTATAACCTCGAAGTATACGAGGCCTCTGTCTGGCTCTTGACCTGTTGGAGGTATTGAGCCATGCGAGGTTCCCTTGCTCCAAACTGTCCGCTCACCTGGCTGGCGACCAACTGGGAGTCACTAAAGACTCTAAGCCGAATGGCTCCGAGGTGCCTAGCCATGCGGATACCGGAAAGCAAGGCTTCGTACTCGGCGACGTTGTTGGAGGCTGGAAAGCGGAAACGGAGGGCGTATTGGAACTCTAACCCCTCTGGGGAGGTGAGGACCAAACCTGCCCCGCTTCCGGAGACACAAGAGGATCCGTCCACATAAAGCTCCCATGGGGGCTCGTCTGCCAACGGTGGATCCTGCTCGGCCGGAAGGGTGCATTCCGCCACGAAATCTGAACGCCTGCGCTTTGATTGCCGTCCTTGGTCGGAAGCTGATGTCAAACTCTCCCAGCTCGATTGCCCACTTAACCAACCTACCGGAAGCCTCCGGCCGCTGCAAGATGGATTTCAGCGGTTGATCGGTAAGCACTGTAACGGAATGGGCCTGAAAGTAGGGCCTGAGCTTCCGTGCAGCTGTGACAAGAGCAAGGGCAAGCTTTTCTGCTCTGGGGTACCTCCTTTCAGCTTCTTGGAGGACCCTGCTGATATAGTACACTGGATACTGTGCCGCTCCTACTTCTCTGATCAAAACCGCACTGATGGAGTGTTCGGTGACCGAGAGGTACACGAACAAGGGTTCTCCGAGCACAGGCTTTGAGAGAACAGGAGGGGCTGCCAAATATGCCTTCAGCTCAGTGAAGGCAGCTTCGCATTCGTCAGTCCATAGTACTTGCCCCCCTTGCTTCGAGGCGTTTTTAGGGCCTCGGAGCAACTTGAAGAAGTTAAAACTTCTTTCTGCTGCTCGGGACATGAACCTGTTCAGCGCGGCAAGACGTCCTGTTAGACGCTGGACGTCGCGCGCTGTCTTCGGACTGGACATCTCAAGTACGGCTTGGATTTTTTCCGGGTTCGCCTCTATTCCCCTGTTTGATACGAGGAACCCGAGGAACTTACCCGACCGAACACCAAACGCGCATTTGGCCGGATTGAGCTTCATATTATACCTTCGCAGAGTTGCGAAGGTTTCCTGGAGGTCAGAAATGTGATCGGTGCGGGAAGAGTCTTGACCAACATGTCGTCGACGTAAACCTCCATGTTTCGCCCGATCTGCTGCTCGAACATCTTGTTGACCAGCCGCTGGTAAGTCGCGCCTGCATTCTTCAGACCAAAAGGCATCCTGGTGAAGCAGTATAAGCTAGGTCTGTGACGAACGTAGTGGCGTCTTGATCCGGGGATGCATGCTGATCTGGTGGTAACCAGAGTAGGCATCCAAAAAGCTGAGGAGCTCGTGCCCGGAAGTAGCGTCCACCAGCTGATCGATGCGTGGCAATGGGAAGTTATCCTTGGGCGTTGCCTTATTAAGATCTTTGTAATCTACGCACACACGCCATTTGCCATTGGCCTTGCGTACGAGGACCACATTGGAGATCCATCTTGGATATTGGGCTTCTCGAGGAGCCCGACAGTTTGGCTTTTGGTCACGTGATCCTGAATCACGGTCTGCCGTTCTCGGTTCACGGGTCGCCTTCTTTGCTGCACTGGCGGGATTCGTGGATCCAACCGAAGGCGATGCACCATGACTTCCGGGGGAATGCCTGGAAGCTCGTCATCAGACCAAGCGAACACGTCCAAATTGGCCAGCAGGGAAAGCTGTGTAGCGTTGCTGCTCGGCTCTGTCAACAGGGGCGCAATGTACAAGACGTGTTCGGAGTCGTCGTCCACTGAATGGGGATTAAGTCTTCGGCAGGCGTCCCCCGACTAGTTGAAGGCTGATCGGAGGTCGGAAGAGCTGGATCAGCGAGTGGTTGCTTGTCTCTTAGAGAGAGGACATAGCAACGGCGAGACTCACGCTGACACCCGAGCACTTCACCAACTCCGATCGGAGTTGGAAACTTCATTTTCTGGTGGAGTGATGAAGGCACTGCTTTGATTCGCCGATCAGACCTTCTGCCAAGAATAGCATTGTATCCAGGCATGTTGTTGATGACCAGAAAGTCAACAATTTGGTCACAGCTTTGGAGCTGTTCCCAAGGTGATCGGAAGGCGAATCCTTCCCATGGGCTGGACCGAAACTCCCGAAAAGCCGAACAATGGCGAATTACAGGGGTAAGTTGATTGGCGCGCAGGCCATGAGAACGAAACAGTCGTAAGCCAAGACATCGGGGGCGCTTCCATTATCTACCAGAATCCGGCGCACATTACAATGGTTGATGGTGGCCGAAACGACCAGCGCATCAGTGGCGGAGTCGTAACCCTACAAGATCTTCGTCCGAGAAGGTTATAGCCTCCTCGGGCTGTGCGCGTGCGGGACTGGCAGGATATGGGGCCGGCCGAACAGTCGGAGGCCTGTCTACGACATGCACCCGCCTTGCGTAATCGCGTCGGCTTCGAGTGCTTTCTCCCCTGCGCCGAAGCCTCCCGCGATCACGTTGATCTCCTGCCCATTGGGATCGTTGTTGATCGGCTGCTCGGAGGTGCGGTCTTGGCGTCGGGGGCGCTCTTCGTTCGGCGCCCTTCGTTGGCGCACGAACCGTCCAAGGTAGCCGCGCTTGATAAGGTCTCGATTTCGTCTTTAAGCTGGCGGCACTCGGAGGTGTCGTGGCCGTGGTCGCGATGAAAGCGACAGTACCTATTTTGATCGCGCTTCCGGGGGTCGGAGCGCATTCTCTGGGGCCACCGAACAAAAGCTTCATCCCTGATCTCTGCCAGGATTTGTTCGGGAGCCACAGTGAGGGGGGTGTAGTTGGTGAAGGGGCGCGGACGACGCGGGAGAATCGCCATTGCGCGTCCCTTCTTCCGATCACGGTCGGAAACGTTGTCGGAAGGTCGCTTTTTTTCCGACTGCTCCCCCTGTTCGGCCCTGCTCGCCGCCAGGCTCTCCTCGCAGGCCGCGTGGCGCTGCGCGATGGAGAGTAGTTCGGCGAGGGTGGCGGGCTGCTGGACGCCGAGAGTCCTTTGTAGAAAGCCGTCACGAGTGCCTGGATGAGAGCACTGGTGGCTAGGGGGACGTCCAGGCGCGAGATGCGAAGCGCCTCTGTTCGGAACCTCTTGACGAAGTCCCAGAGTGCCTCGCCTTTCTTCTGGCGCACGGTCAGGAGAGAAGCCGCCGTCCGCGGCTGGGACCTTCCACCAAGGAAGTTGTCCCGAAAGGACTTCTTCAATTGGCGGAAGGAGGTGATAGAGCCCGCAGGGAGGGTTTCAAACCAAGCCCTGGCGGTCTCCTTAAGGGTTGCAGGGAAAGCCCTGCACTTGGCCGCATCTGATGCTCCGTGGAACACCATATGCGATTCGAAGCCGTGGATGTGGCGGCCGGGTCAGTTGTGCCGTCGTAGGGCGCGATGGTGGGGTAGAGGGAGCTTGGAGGAGACCTGGGCCTCCAGAATCTCCCTACTGAAGGGGAGCGGAAGTCCAAGTCATCCTCCGCTGGAGCCTTCCCTCCGCACGCTGAACCATCGCGTCCATGCGGCGCTCGAGGTCGACCACACGCCTTAGGCGCCTGGCGAGCTCCTGCTCGGAGTTGGCGGGGCCCCCTGTCCAGAGGCGGGGAGTTGCCTCCCACGACTGATCGTGGCGGACGGGGGAGATGATAGAGCGTCGGGGCGAACGCCCGCGGCGCTCTGGTGCCCGTTCCTCCGACGGGCCCGGTGAGACCGGCGCGGTGATCTGCCTGCTGCTCCTGAGGCGCCGGGGGACGCGGGGGGGGGGGGGACGATGTGGCGATGCGACGATTCCGCCTGCCGCTCGCGCGGCAGGGAAGCCGCCGGAGCCGCAACCCCCACCAACTGGGCTGTAGGGCGAGGCAGACGCCCGTCAACTGATGCATTTGCCCCCGAAGCTCTGCCACTTCGAGGGCGTGCCGGTGCGGCAGCCGTTGGTACTGGGACGTCGTGATTTGCGCCGGTAGCAGTGACGGCGACGTCCCAGGAGGAGATGGCGACGAGAGGCCCCTCGTGATTGGCGAGACCTCGTCGCCCTGCTTCCTATATTCGTATGAGGATCGCCCTCGAGCCATGGCAGCGTCGCTTCCACAGACGGCGCCAAATGTGGTGGTGTGATCCTGTTTGGACCTGAGCCAAAGGGCCTCCACTGGAATGAGAGAGGGAAGACGATTGCTGGTGAGGGCGAAGACCTGCAAAACCAGAATGGGATCAGGAGGCCCGGTGAAACCGGGGAACCCTCCGATGCCTAAGTCAGTGGAGAGCTTGTGAGGCAGGGGGTTTCGGAATGCGAGAATGTGTTCGCGTGAGGGAGAGAACGTACCGTTGCATGGTACTGTACCTGTGCCTTTATAGGCGTGGTGTTGTAGAGGCAACGTGCGAACGTTGGGCAGATCGTGCCTGAAGAGGCGCCTTGACGCACGCGCATAAACGGGAGGAGTTATGACTCCGATGCCCGTTAGGCTGCCAGGCAGTTCACGCCCCTTGATGGTGGAGAACGTGGCCTGAGACGGTTACAACCGTTCTGGAAGCCAGAGAGCCTGCTCGGAACCTTTGGAAATGCTTTCCGAGCAGGTGACCCACGTGGGGGCTCGAACATGCTGTTCGGTAACATCGAGGGTAGTTCATGGAGCGAGGAGTCACTGGTTCTTGCTCGGAAGCGTTCATAGTTGTTCGGTAAGGGAAGGCGGGGGTGATCTGCTCGGAGGTACGCCGCAGCGGAACCTGACAGCTTCGATCACGGGAGAACACACAATGGAGGTCTTTGAGCCATATGGAGAGGGCGTGCCCTTCGATGACGGTGCCACGTTGGTTGACAGGACGTGAATGGGCCGTAACGAGCCATTATGGGCCTAGGTGACCGATTTGGCCACCACAGTATGTATACAAATTAATATCGACATTGTCCGTCGATATTGATATCGAAGTGGCAAAAGTGACATTATCTTATCATCTTGTTGGGCAATTTCGTGATTAGTTTTATAAAATTTTTTAAAATATAATTATTTATTTAATATATAATTATTTTAATAAATTTCCCTCATACCGTGTCCAAATATCCTCCGATTTTTTAATACAGAAGAAAAATGTGCAACCCCACCCCCCACAAAAAAAAGCACGTCGATATCACCGAATTCGAGATCCAGCTCCAGTTGGGAGCCCTAGGCCTCCCCTTTAATTAAGCCCAGAACTTTGATGGGCCAACGCAACAATCATAATTTTGCGGCCGTGCAAACTAACTCTGCCCGATCCGGGAAGCTAGCGGGCCAAGAGACGCCTAACTCCCGACAAAAGCTATGGCGGGAAAACCTGATAGAAGTTCATAGGGAGCAAGAACACCGCCCCTTTCCACACCAAAGAGGACGGCGCTGCCATCTCGAAGCACAGAACCTAGACTATGGAGAGATACGTCGCACGGCAGTCTCTGTCGCTGGAAAAGCCAAAGCACCGGCATAGGTGCTGCGCTTTCCCTGGGGTTCCTTTTGTTTTTGTTGTTTTTTTCTTAATGCAGTTTTCTTCTGTGTGGTACTGATTTGAGCCTCTGATCCGTAATTGGAAGTCCTCTTTGGGATCGGATGGCCAATGAACTGAGCGGGAGGTTCCCTTCCGCTTACTGCCATGGTGTTTCCCGGCTGCTGCTGGATTCCTACACCGAAGTAGGTTTCGTCTTTGGTATACCGTGGGTCGGTTCACTCTTAAATTTGCGACTATAATTTTATACTAGATTTTAGTGTTATCCAACGTCGGTTTCTTCTCAAGATTTTGATATGTTTTCTGAATGTTGTTTGCTTCTTCTTATAAAATAAGGCAAGAGCTTTTGGGCATCGCTACGATATCGGGTCCGAGCACTGCCCCACGCATGTAATGGGCTGGGCGTCTTGGTTTGTTGTTTACTTGGTACTTAATAACATTATTTTATTCGGACCTGAAAGGAAAATCGTATTCTAATGTTCAGCTTGCGCGAATGGCTAATGAAACTAACCAAGAGGTTCAACTCCCCCTCAAGAGGTCAGTTCTCTTTAAGCATTTATTTTCACCCTGCAAAGATTCAAGCTGGCGGTATAACGTGAAGAAGTCTGTGATACTAGTGATGCCTTTCTAGAAATCTAAGGCTTGTCTAATGAAATGATAGCAACACATTAAACTTCATTCGGATTGTGGCCAAGAGATCTTGTCTATATTTTTCATTAATGTTCTTTCTTTTTCTAATTTTCCATCTTGCTTCATGAAGGATAACAACTGAAATGTATTTTTTGCTTTACAATTTACCACTCCTCTGCCACTAAATTTGAATCTTCTCGACTTTTTGAGATTCTAAGTAGTTCTTGGGAAGATAGTTTCCTAAAGCTCCATGGGAGATTGTTTGCTGTTCTCATGCTAGACTTATGTGTCCTTGATTGTAGACTTCTTGCCTAAAATTTGTGTATGGAATGTACCTTGAGATGGTAAGACAATAGCTTGGCCTATCGGTCCTTGGAACAATCATGACATTCTTATAATTATCAAATTTAAGAAGTCTGCACATCAAAGATGTTCACCAGAGAAGCTTCACAAGCTTATAAGGATATTTCAGAACGTGGATAAAAGAGCCATGTGCTTCTCTGCAGTCTGCATAGACCCTTTGAAGGCTTTCTTTAATGCTTCAGTCCCTACTTTTATGTGTAAACTATTGCACTATATATGGATCTACGAAACTTCCAACTCTGCAGGTATCTGCAATACTTATTGCATGAGGAAGAATGTGCCTGACCCCCCTTACAGACTGATGAAGGAAACAGACATAACATTGACTGGCAAGGTTAGCAAGATGGACTGATCCTATCTAAGCTAACCAATTTAGATGATGATCTGCCACAGCCAGTCTTAAGGCCTCTGGGGCTCACCTGATTCCTCTAGAGTTAGGATGAATGGCAGCTTCAGACTCCAACCATTTCAGGGTGGTTTAGCTTCTTATTCTATAGAGCATGGTGGAACTAGAAGAAACTCCTTTAAATTGCTAATCTCAATTGGAGCTTTGATTGAGCTCATGGTCCTTCTCTATAACATCCAAAAGTTCACAATCTCTGATCAGCTTGTTTTGTTACTCTTGGTGAATTATTTAACCAGGATCAATTTATATAGAAAGTAGAAAGTTCCCTTCTTTGTTCGCTATCACAGGGGAACCTTCTGCCGCTGTGGCAGAGTCTTTTGATGCAGACCTAGCCGTGGGGATCTGTACTCCCACTTTCAGGAGGAATGTCCATCCTCAAGAGAAGACTCAGCTGGAGCAGATTCTGTTTTTCCTTCTCGATTTAACTCCCATAGTGGTCAGGGCAGATTTGTGGCATTGGAGATGGGAGAGGGAAGAAGGGTTCTCAGTCAGGTCTGCTTAGTCTTTTTTCTCGGAGGAGGACTGCTTCACCCTTGGGCACCCTAGATCTGGGATCCTAAGAGCCCGTTGAAGGTGAAGTTATTGGTTTGGAGGATATCACACTTGCGATAGGGTGGCTCTTTTTGTTTAGAATATTTCTACTTCTTGCTGTTTGTGTGGAGAGAAGGAGGGCCTGAATCACCTGTTTACAAGCTGCACTTTTGCGAGGGAGGTCTGGGTGAAGATCGGACAGAAACTACAGCAGCCACTTGGCTGTTTTCAAGGGGTGGACCAACTATTTTCCATTTGGTGCAGGGGGTGGAATCAGAAGGGGGGACAAGATCATATGGTGGCTTGTCCTTCATGCCACTCTTTGGGCACTATGGTTAGAGAAGAAAAATAGAATCTTCAATATGGAAGCAAGGATGGATGATAGTATTATTTCCTTTGTTTATGAGAGAGTGGCTTTCTGTGGTCCTCTTCTCTCTGTTTGTTATTGGGGAGCTAGATGGATCCTTCCTCTTCTCGAGGGGATCAGATTTTATAGGGTTTTTGAGAGCTATTTTTTACACTTGTAATCCCTTTATCTTTTAATATATATATTTGTGGTACCATCCACTTCTCAAAAAAATATAGAAAGTAGAAACTAGTCCCTATCTTGTGGATTAATGTGCACATATTCCCTGAATACTATGTGATATGTCTGCTTTTCTTAATTTTGCAGGCATCTTATCTAGCATAGTTTCATTATCCAAGTAATTTTATAAATAATTAGAGTATTGATATCTATCTTATTGTGAAGTTGAACCTTTTTCCCTTTTGTCTCACCAGAGAGGGAATCTCAGGATTGGAATTTGATAACAAGGTAAGAATGACATTTATACTATTTTTTTGAGACACTTGTAGAAATTTAATTATTTTTCTCTACTTCATTTATGCAATGTCCTACCTTTCTTTCTCTCTCTCTCTCTCCACATCTTGTTGCTTGATTTATGATTCTGGTCAGGTGGATAGTAGGCTGAAGTAGGGTTCTAGTTGTTTACTTAAATTGGTATTCATACATAATAGCAAAAAGGAGTAAGGACTAAGGTTTTGTTTGGAAACACTTGGTACATGGTCTCCAGTGGATTTCTTTATAAGCTTTGATTGGTTTCAAATGGATGCATGACCTGTAGGCATTCATTGTGGTGTGCTTTTAGGGTCAGTTGATCTGATCTGACTAGGTTAAATCAGTTTCTGTGCTCTCCATTGGAGAAATGAAACCAGGACGAGTAATCATTTAAAATGAATATGATCAGTGTCACTTACCAAAAAAATATATATGAACAGTATCCTCCTACCAGAGGCAAACTTATTAAACTCTATATAGTGCCCTACATTCTAGGACTTATTTAAAACACTTTCATAAAAGGAGTCATCTGATATGTTAAAGATCAATTGGAAACAGAAGACTAGATTTATCTTCCTGATCTACATCCAGTTTCACATTTTCGTTTTCTTGCCCTGCTTCTACACATCTCATCATTCTTTGAAGGTGTACCGTTTAGGTGGTAAATGTGTCCTTCTCTTTTTCCTGTTAATTTGTATTTTTGATGACTTACATTCGGCTAGAAAGTGGAATCTTTTATTCGAAGGCAATTGGTGTATTTGGACTGTGGTCATGCATCTATTTCCCACATATTTCATATATTAGAAATTAGATAAATGCAGACATGATTAGCCTTGGTAGGAAACATATGTTCAGGAATGCTTTTGAGCCTTTAAATGTGATTTAGTTACACATGTTCTCACTTTATGTGCATAATGGCCTTCCCTTCACCATTGTTTTTAAGGCGTCACCAAAGCGACAAGGCACTGGCCAACTTCCAAGGCGAGTGGTTGCCTAGGCAAGCAACCCAATGAGACTAAACCAGCATGAACCGCAGCAGCCTTTGTGTTTTCTGTTGTTGGATGCCTTACATATGCATATAATTTAGCCATTCTTTATCTCTATCTCTCTCTCAATTTATTATTTGCCTAGCAATGTTTCAGATTAAATAAAACTTCTTGACTTGTTCACAACAGGGTTTTGTAAGGCGGATCAAATCTGCCCGATTCGGCCGAATCGGATCGAATTAGGGCGAGCCCGATTCGTGATTCGCTTGATTCGCCCGAGCCGGCCGCGGACTGGCCGAATAGAGCGGATTGGGTTCGATTCGATCTGACCCGATTCGCTTCGCCGGATCCGCCACGATCCGACACGGTCGACACCTTTAAGTGTCGACCGACACCCTGTGAATCGGGACTGTGTAGTCTTGATTTGCAGGGTTTCATGTCGGAAACCCTTGTTTCTCCCATTTTCCCCCCTTTTCCCTCAAGAAAAACCCAGATCTACACTCCAAGAGACTTAAGGAGCTTCCTACGTGGATTTGAAGGTGCTTGGAGGCTTTCTTGGGCTGTTTTCATCCCTCTCTTCACCCATTTCACTGTTTTCAAGGTAACCCACCATGTCTCTTTCATGTTTTGATTTTTTTGTGGATGTATAGGAAATATATTCATGGGAAATGATGTTGCAAGTGATTAGTGTTCACTTGCAACCATTTCTCCCTTGAATCTACAATTTTTTCACATGGATTTGGTAATTTTCTTCAAATTTTAAATTTCTGAAATTATTTAAAAAAAAACAAAAATTGCAACATATGTGCATTTCATAGCAATGCAACTTACAACGTCTAACGTGTTGTTAGAAATTGTTTGTATGTGAAACCAACATAAAATTTTTGTTTGTCTGAAATGTAATGACTATTTGTTTTACGTAGATGGAACCGAAGAAGGGCAATAGTGAGGACTGAGGATATTGGGTGGCAGCATGGGACCGCATTGGGCAGTAGTCACAATTACAAGTGCAACTATTGCGGCCATACAGGACAAGGAGGTGGCGTCTCTCGCCTAAAGAAGCACCTTGCAGGTGGGCGGCTAGTAGGGTACCATGATGTGCAAGGTTGCAAGTCGGTGCCTGCTAAAGTGAAGCGGCTCATGGTTGAACACTTGAAGGGTGTTCGGGCCGAGACTGTAAGAAAGAGGGCGGACATGGAGATGTAGGAGAGGATCATCTCAGGAAGGCAGCGAGATGAAGACGAACACCTTTGATAGCAGAATCGAGGTTTACATTTTGCTAGAAAATAATAACGCGGTGTTTTAGTTTTATCGGACAAAATAATTTTTTTTTGAAAAGAGCATGGACTCATTTATGAGTTTAACATGCATTTTGAATACATGGTTATGAACCCAGGAATTTTATTATTTGAACGAATGACGTTTTGGGCATAGCTTCCGCATGGGCAGAGTTTCTGTTCAAATACACACACGAACATTTGATGAACATATGGTTGTATTTTGGGCAGAGTCTCCGTATGGACATAATCTTCGTATAAAAATACGCACATATAAACATATATTTTATGAACATATGAGTATGCTTTTGGGCAGGGTCTCCGTGTGGACAGAGTCTCCGTATAAAAATACGCACATATGAACATATATTTTATGAACATATGAGTATGCTTTTGGCAGGGTCCCTGCTTGGGTAGAGTCTTCTTTAAAAGACATAAACATATGAACACAAACGATTTACCCTTACGGAGTTTCGCTCGACGTGAGGGAAATAACATAGATGTGTTTAAATGTTTATATCCATGGAGACTAACTCGACATGGAAACATTTGAACACAAGAACATCGTGATATTTAAATATCGTATGCCCATGGAGACTTACTCAACATGAAAGATATTTAAATATCGGAGCACATGAACATGTTTAAATATTTTACATCCATGGAGACTAACTCGACATGGAAAATATTCAAATTAACTCGACATGGGGTGGAATTTACGGAGATTTTATGGTCGGAGGGGGATGAGCTTCACTTGCCGGGGTCGAGTACCATCACGCCGCACGAGCAGAATCTTCCCCAACAAGTTTCCTTTTTGATCTTTCACTTTGCCGACCTTTCAAAAGAGAGTCTCCTTTTCAAAAGAGCCCCCCCTCGTTGCCATCGGGCCACATGTCATATTTATAGGTGTTTTTCCCCTTACATGGATGAGAGAGAGGTAACCGGGGGGAGGTCCCCCCGGTTAGAGGAGAGAGAGCTAACCGGGAGGAGGTCCTCCCGGTTATTAGATGAGAGAGAACTAACTGGGGGGAGGTCCCCCCGGTTAAGGGTCTCCCCCCCTTTTTTGGTATTTTGGGTTTTGGGAAATGGGGGTTTTGGGATTTGGAAATTTTATGTGCCAACAGGCAACAGTGCCTAAGTAGTAAGGCTGTGCCTTAGTCACGTCGGTTGCCTTAACAACCATGTCCTTCACTACATGTATTTGAATCATGCAACTTTCTGTACTTTTTGCACAACTAGACTTAGAAGACCAATGAGGTCAGAAAGGCCATCCTAGGGACAATTGATGCAATAACTTTGGTTGAAGCGGAGCCCAAATTGGCATAGCCAAATTATGTTTACCTAGTGATGGATTTCACACCGCTGAATGAGTATTATTTCTATTGTCTTTTCTTGCATGTAGTATTTTTTGGGGCTTTTTCTCTTTTAAGGTTTCCATTAGATTCAAGGTTGTATTCTAGGGAGTGTCATCTAGAGCTTATTAACTTCTGCACCTTCTATTCTTTTTCACGGAATTTAAATGCTCTAAATTTGATTTGGACTATAGAAGTTCCTTAGTATGTGGTGATGTACACTCAGATAGTAACCTCTCAGATTTTGATTGTACAAGAATTAAAAAAAGTTGTTCTACTATCTCATTTCTTAGCAGCTATTTATAAGCCAACATGTCATCTTAAGGACTTCCAAGGCAGATTTGTTGACCCTATATGTCTACCTTTATTTAGAAAAAAAGACATTTGTTGATGTTCTTCCTTTGCATTTTGTGTTGCAGGGAATCTACCTAGCATCTGTGACAAAGTCAGGCTGTTTAACAGTGCATGATTTTGAAACCTTGTACTGCACAATTTATGGCCCATCCACAAGTAAATCTTCTCTTGGCCTTTCTGGCTTCTGACACATATCTTGAATGTTGTCCTTGTAAGCCATTTTCCGTCATGCAACAAACATGTTTTCCTCATATTTTGATTCCTATGTTTTTTTCATTCTCAGTTTTGACTTGGCCATCTAAAAAGATATGTGCCAGTGGGAGGTGGAGGTCCTGAGTCTCATGACATTATATAGAAGCATATCACTCCATTTGGATCAGTAACAACTTCAGAATGAAATGTGGTGACATCCATAGATTTTGAGGGGAATATCTAGTGGCTGGAGGGAAAACATGAAAATGTGGAAACTAATAAATACCCAAAAGACAAGAAGAAAGTCCTGTGACTGTCATTGTTGGATCACGGGAAGCCAACTGGTTTAAAAGAGTGTATTTCTTGAAGTTTCTTTTATTCAGATATTTTACAATGGAAGTGACCAGGCTTCATTATTTCTCAAATTTTAGTCATCTTGCTGATATTTTGAGTCTTGTGTTTTTTTTTAATTCTCAGTTTTGACTTGATCATCTAAAAAGATGTGTGCCAGTGGGAGGTGAAGGTCCTGAGTTTCTTGACACTATATAGAAGCATTTGGAGCAGTAACAACTTCAGAATGAAATGTGGTGACATCCATAGATTTTAAGGGGAATATCTAGTGGCTAGAGGGGGCAACATGAAAAATGTGGAAACCAATAAATACCCAAAAGACTGAGAAGAAAGTCCTGTGACTTTCATTGTTGGATCACAGGAAACCAACTGGTTTAAAAGACTATCAAGGCATGTATGTGTATTTCTTGAAGTTTTTTTTTATTCAGATATTTTACGATGGAAGTGACCAAGCCTCATTATTTCTCAAATTTTAGTCATCTTGCTGATATTTAACTGCCAATCATAATTTTCCCTGCAAGTCAGCATGCCTTCTAGTAGTTCGATGAGGTAACATTTGAGAAGATTCCACTTTCACATTCTTAGTCAGATTCTTCACCTGCCTTCTTTCCGCTCCAGAAGTAAAGAGGAGAAATGAACTATCTATTGCCACACATTCTAGTCATCAGGCACTGGATCATCAAATAATTTGAGCTTTTTGACATTCCTGTTTAAACATAACGTAATTTGTTCATATACAAATGTACTAAATTTTTTATTGAAGCAGCAGAAAAGGTTTAAGTTGAATGGGTCCTTTACTGGCTGAATCCTTTTCTGTATCTGGCATCTGTCTTCTTCCTCTTAATCATTGTCCACCTAAATAATTGAATCCTGTTGCTGGTCCATTGCCATTTTACAAATCTTTTACCTCTAAAGTATTATATTTTTTCCTGTTTAGATTCCTCATCCAAATCCTCACCCTGATTCCCAGCCAAGGATGGGGGTGTCGGTTTCGGTATCGGTTTCGGAGGATACCAAAACCGAATCGGTATCGGTTTCGGATTTGGCCGAAACCGGCCGATACCTGCAAAGGGCTGTTAAAAAATGCAAAAAATTGTAAAAGACTTGAAAAAATTCAGAAAAATATAAAAATTCATCAGAACAGAAAAACAAATAGTGACATGCATTTAACATTGAAAAGAAATTGGAGGAAGTGATAGATAGATGTGTTTGACATGTTAATGGAATATTAGATGCATATTAAACTGTTAAACAATAAACATGGAGTAATCTTGTAGTCTTGCACTACCATAAATATTACAAACACAATAAAATGTTGCATAAAATAAAATTTCATACCCAAACATTTCAATGCACTAAGATGGATAATAGCCGGAAGAACCTTCTCCTTCATCGTATGGTTGCTGTCCTTGAAACCCATAAAGAGGGTTTTTATACTCAGAATATTCACTATAACCAAACAAAGATATAGGGAAGTAACTCATTCATCCCTCTTTGGATCCCTCTTGGAGTGAAAGGTTGTTGGGTTGATTGGAATCCAAAATCAGAATAAGAACCCCGAGCATGAGAAGTGGATACTGACCCATTAACTGTTACTGGCTGGAAGTGGTTGAAATTGGAATTCAGGTTCACGAGCCCACCCATACATTCTTGTCTCCTGTTGGCCACCTCCATAGGGGCCAGAACCTGAATCATGTCCATAGTGCCCATGTGAGTCATGTTCATAGTGTCCCTATGAGTCATGTCCATAGTGCCCCTGTGAATCATGTCCATAGTAACCTTGTCCCTGTGAACTATGTCCATAGTCACCCTGTGAATCATGTCCATAATCACCCTGTGACTGTGTATATATGCCACGGCCAATAGTAGCACATGCACCTACAATAGGATCATCATCATCATTGTCATCATCATTATCCTCAGAAGTATAAGAAACTAAATGCCTTCTTGCAGTTTTTGACTCTTTTTTCTTTTCTGTTGGTTTACTTGGTTGGGCCACCTCTTGCATCTTTGTATGGAGTCCTTTACCTTTTTCCCTTGGCGTTTGTCTCACATAAATTTGCTTCAACTGCTCAATTGTCGGGTCAGCTCGAGCAGTAGCATTAGCCCTCTCAGTCATATATATCCCTGATACAGTTCTACTTAATGATGGAGGTGGCTTCACCATTCTAGGAGTGACCAGCCTGCTATCTGATTCTGAATATCGAGCTGGCTCAAACTATTCCTCAGTCTCCTCAACAATCTCAGGCTGCTTTCCTTTTGATGATGATTCTCTTGGTCTTTTTGCTGGTACTTTGAATTCTGGATCCCTTGGTTCATCTCCATCTAATATTCCTTCTGCCCACTGTGTGTCGACCTGATTGACAACTTGTGTCGACACAACTGTGACTTGTTCTTCATGAGCTTACTGGGGTGTCGACCTGACTTGAAATGTTTGTCGACGCAACTGTGACTTGTTCTTCAGGAGCTTACTGGATAGACTATGTGTGTCGACCTGACTTGCAACTTGCGTCGACGCAACTATGACAAAGTTGTGTAAACTTGTATATATATGAAGTGTGAACCATCAAAACATGTCATAATCACCAAAATATGAAATATGAAGTATCAAAAACATGTTTAGTCATCATTATAATATGTATATGTCATCATCAAAATCAAAATATGAGTGTTAAGACATCATCAACATCAAAGTGTTTTATTTATCATCCAAATGAATACACAACTCAACAATCTCCTATATATATACAATATGGCATCAGATTGTGTACAATGTCATCATCAAAACACACAACTCAACAATCTCCCCATTTTTTATGATGACAAAACATGACAATATTCTTTCACATAATAACACTCTCTCCCCCTTTTTGACAACATCAAAAAGAGTGAAAGGAACATGCAATGCAATGTGAATCTCTCCCCTTTTTAAGCTCTTTCCGTTTAGGACAAACTCTCCCTTAATCAGTGAACTGTGAGATTAATTGATTGACCAAGAAATCATTTTATTGGGATTTGAAATTCTGAGAGCGAGACTGGTATTGCTCCTCCTGAAAGTGAGACTGTATTACAAGGAGCACAAACAATTTGATCTTCAAGCAGTGTGAAGATATCAAGATACACAATCATTTTAGTATATGAGAGATAATATAATTTTACCTTTCATAATGTGCAGCAAGGGTTAAGAATGAAGATAATTTTTTATTGAGTTCTTATGTCAGTTCTTTATCATCAAAAATCACTTCAGAAATTTTATTTACAAATGTGATATGATTTTTGTGACCTAAATTGAGTTGTCAAGAGTGTATATCATTAGAAAATTAAGATTTTGATCTTAACACAATGTAAAATAACACTTTAACATTCTTGAACAACATGAATTCTGTTGTAGGTTAGCTGAACTCTGTACACCTTTACCTTTTTCTGTTTATTTCTTTTATTTGAGATATTTCAGAAAATTTAGTAAAGAAGATTTAATTCATGATGTTCTATGCAAGCACACACACTTACCCAGTGCAAGAGTGCCTGATTACTAAGCATGTTAATCATTTGTTTGCTTCTTTTTGATCAAAGATAACTTAACAACACTTTTTTACTCAAGTACAACCACGTCTAAGGTGGAATAACCTGATTACTCAGTATACTAATCATTGATCTGCAATTTTCCTTGAAAAGTTCTTTTTCCAGAAATCTTTTCTTTCAGTTTTTCAAGATTTTCATTAGGTGACAAGAAGCTTTTCCTTTTATAGATCATGGTCTTGAGTTGTTAAGATGTTATTCTTAGCATGTGTTAAAAACAAAACTTCAATATCACGTATGATATAAAACTCAAGACACTCGAGTGTTTACTTAAAGTGTTTTGCAATAAAAAATCCAAAATAAGCTTTGAGGATAAAGATAGACACATGACTCTAGATCTTATTTTTCATCTTCATGTTTAATCCAAGAGCACAAATATTTTAGATATTTAAAATTTTATTTCTCATATAAGAATATCATTGGAACCTTGAATGGATTTGAATGAGACATGAAGAGATTAAGGATAAGCCAAGAATTTTATAACAAGAATTGATTCGGAAATTGAATCCTTTACACACAGAGCAGAGATGTGAGTTCATTCCAAATGAGAACAAAAATATAAGAAATTTTGATCAGATATCATTCAAAGTGTTGATGATTGAGATTCAAGAGAGTGAACATGATTGTTTTATTTTATGCAATATGAACATCATCAAAACACTACAACAATTTCAGAACTTTAGATGATTTGCCCTCAATTCATTATATAAGATAGATTCAAGAATAACATTTCTGAATACAAATCTGAAGAAGTTATGTCGACACATGAGCTTCAATGTGTCGACACATGACATTGAATATCATTCAGAATGCAGCAACAAGAGACTGCTGTCGACACATGATCAAATTTGTGTCGACCTGCTTTTGAACAAAGCAATTTTTTTGAATTTTTAAATTTCAACAAAATTTGACTTTTTCATTGAATAGCTTTACAAAGACTTTTTTCTCTTTTTCAAATTCGCTCCCCCTTAATATGTGCATGATGTAAAAAAAAATCTTGTAAGTAATTCAAACATGATTATGCAGACAATTAGCTTTAAGCGTAACACGACTTTTGGTACTTGGCAGAGTATTTTACTCACGCATAATAATAGCTTCCAGACAGCATAACTTGTCTTTCCACATGTCATCATTTGGTATACCAAGAAGTCAAAACAAATGATATGCACAAGGAATCATGGGCACAGTCAAGCAGGTATGATAACACAAACATGTTTCCAATTTATAAGACAAATAGTCATTGGGGGAAGCAACATAGCACACATGGTAAATTTTTATTTTTCATTTATTTCTTTGATAAAAACTCTAAGAGTATATTCTATCACAATCAACACAATTGTGAAAAGATAGGAGAGTTTACCTGAATAATTTTATTTCTTTTTCAAGGATTTTACCTGTGGTCTTCAATTTTTGTTACCTTGCATAGCCATTGTCTTGATTCCAGATGGATAAGTATGGCTACAAGGCTCATTAGTTTGCTGATCAAGCTAGTTTTGAGACCCACACTTGCTTGTATACTGCAATGAAATCAATGTTAGAATGTAACAATGAATTTTGAATCCACAAGGATTTTATTTTAGGTATAGATGCATTTTTATAATTAATGGAGCTCTCAACAGCATTAGTTCCAAACTTTTTCTTAGTCTTGTTCAATGCATATATGTTTTCATGAGGTTTTCTATTTTTCTGATTTTTATTATAATAGCAGCATAATTATTTTGTGCAATATTCCTGTTCATAGGCACATAGAATTTCTGAACCTTTTCAGTATGAACATGATGTTTATTCCTATGTGTATGACATATGTATGAGCAAGGGGCTTGGGAGCATACACAAAATGATTAATTCTATGCCAACAGTCTCTAGAGATATGACTAAATTTATGGCATGTGAAGCATTGGATTTGTTTGACATGTTTTTGCGTACTTTGATTTTTATTCCAGCAATACTTGGCAAGATGACCAAGTTTATTGCAATTGAAGTAGGTTTGTGAATTCCTTACCTGATACATACCTTTGCATTGGTGCATGTGCTGAACATCTGAAACTCTCTGGAGTACCTTTGATTGTTCTTGGGTTAATGAAGAAGTGGTACCCTTTGGTGGCTTTTGGCATGATGTTGAAGTGGAGCTTGCCTTGGAGTTTTTTTGGTTGATGGAGGAGGTCGAGAAACCTATTTGCTTTTCTATTTTATGTTTCTGGTTTTTAGTAGACGCAAGGTTCTTTCTATTTGCAGTATTTTTCTTCTTTTTCTCTTTTTGTTTCTGAGCACTTTTCTGAACAAGAACTTTCACTGGTTTTTCATTAGGCAGGATGGAGTTCTTGTTAGCAGTAGTTTTGACAAATGAAGTTTCTGTTTTGTTTTCAAAATCTTTTTGTTCACAGGGTTATATCTTAAACCTTCCTTTTGAAAATTAACCTTCATTCCAAGAAGATTGTTCAGATTGTTTGTACCCTGCACAAACTTAGACAAAGCAGATTTTAGACCATCAACAGTCTTGTTTCAGAATTTTGATTTTTTTTCACAACAATTTCAAGTTCATTTGTCAATTTTTCTTTTTTAGCTTTTAGCTTGTCATTTATCTTCTTTAGACTGTTGCATTCATTATTCAATGTTCTGTCAGAAAATAAGTAATCAATTTTTTTTTCAAATGATGATTTTCTTCAACCAGTTGTTTAAGCTTTTCATTTACTTGATGATCATGAGCCATGTTGGCAATTTGTTTCCTTAATTATGTAATTTTAGATTTCAACTAAGCATTATTTTGAATAAGCTTTTCATTGCTCTCTTTTAAGATATTCAATTTTCATTTTCTTTTGAAAGGGTTTGAGAACTTTCCAACATGATTTCTTTTAACTGAATTTTAAGTTTTAGAATCTTATTTTCATATTGATCTTCTTAGTTCTTTTACACAAATGTTCACAAAGATTTTTTCAATTCATCATAAGATAATTCTTCATCATTACTGTCAGAATATGAATTGAGAGAGTCACTATATTTTTTCGACCCACTGGAGCTTTCCTTGGCCATCAAACATATTTTGCTTATATCTTCATCATCCTCTGAATTTTCTTCTTCCTCATTCTGTTCTTCTTCACTCTAAGTACTTATCATAGCATTGGGCTTGTTTTTCTTCCACTTGGGGTGAATCTTTTTCTGAGCACCAGGATATTCTGGTTTGACATGTCCTGATTTCCTACAATTGTAACAAACAATTCTGTCAGAATTTTTGTTAGCAAATTGTTTTAGTTTGGAAGAGTTATCTACCTGAGGTCTTCTTTTAAGAAATCATTAACTTCTTTTCTTAAGAGCTTTCTGAATTTTCTTGTGAGCGAGGCTGATTCACTTGAGTCATTTTCTGAGTTAGATGAATTCTCTTCCTCATATGATTCTTTCACACTATGACTTGCTTTAAGTGCTAGTGGCTTTTTTTTCCTCACATCATCATCTGTCCTTTTCAAACCCAATTCATATGTCATTAAGGAACCAATCGATTGGTCAACAGTTGTAGTAGACAGATTCCTGAACTCTTCAACTACAGTAGTCTTTGTATGCCAAATCAGAGTCAAGGATCTAAGAATTTTTCTAACAAGTTCATATTCAATGTATGTTTTTCCTAGATTCTTTAAGCCATTTGTCGATAGAGTTAACCTACCATACATCTCCGAGATAGTTTCCTCATTTTTCGTTTTAAAAGCTTCATACTTAGAGACTAACATGTTGGCTTTGGTTTCCTTTATCTTAGAAGTACCTTCGTAGATTACTATTAGACGATCCCATACTTCTTTGGCGGTGGCACTTGATGAAACTCTTGAAAACTTCGTTAGATGGAGGGAGCATTGCATGATGTTCATTGCGCTCTAGTTGCAATTTGACTTCTTGATTTGCTCTGGTGTCCATCTTTCTTCATCTTCTGGGAGCTCATATGGTCCACTACTAACCACCTTCCAGATTTGATGATTCTGGGCTCTTAGGAACATGGAAGGCAAAATCGGTAGGATCGGCCCAGAATCGGCCGATCTAGGATCGGATCGCAGTATGAAGATCCGAGTCTGGGGGAAGTCCCTGAATCGGCAAGACTTCCAGCTGGATCGGCCAGAATCGAGTTGGATCGACTGGATCGAGCAGGGATCAGCCGATTCTAGATTGATCTAGACTGATTCATGCTGATTCTCTTACTTATTTACATGAATATCATTGAAGTAAATGTTATATTTACTTAAGATATTACATGTAAATAAGGAAGTACCCCCCCCCCCACCCCATTTGAATCTAATAAAAATATCAAAAAAATCATATCTTTACCAATAAAAAGTCAACTCTCTCATCTAAGAAGAAAATCACGATTTTGGTAATTCCATCAAAATAGCGATTTTTTAATCTCTCATAATTTGACATATCTAAAAATTTCATAATTCAAATAAACCTAATAGAATATTAAAAATCTAAAGTCCGGTAAAAAAAGTCAAAGGTGCATATGACTTCTCAAGGGAGCCACTCTCCTACTGACAGCACTTAGTTTGTTTGAGACCTCTCAGGATTTGGTCAAATCTAAGTTATCATCATCCAAACCTTTCAGGATTTGGTCAAATAAGCTATCATTACTCAAACTCATGACACTCAGTAGGAGAGTGGCTCCCTTGGAGAAGTCATATGCACGTTTGATTTTTTTGTTGGACTTTAGATTTTTAATATTTTATTGGACTTATTTGAATTATAAAATTTTAAATATGCCAAATTATGAGAGATGAGAAATTTGCTATTTTGATAGAATCACCAAAATCGTGATTTTCTTCTTTAATGGGAGAGTTGACTTTTTATTGATAAGAGATGCGATTGTTTTTATATTTTTATTGGATTCAAATGTGCGGTACTTCCTTATTTACATGCAATATCTTAGTAAATGAAACTACAAATTCTAACATTTACTTAAATGGTATTCAGGTAAATAATACACAAAGTCTTTAATATTTTATGCTTTTCTTGTATTATTATATGAGTAATAATACACAAAGTCTTATGTTTCATATACTATGAATGCATGTATAATTGATTTTTGATGCCAATGTTAGTTCTTTCAATTTATCAGATTTTCCCTCATTTTTGCTGTTTTTTTCCTGATTTTTTTTCTGAATTTTTCTTATTATTATTATTTTTAAATTCATTGTAGACTGGCCGATCCAGGATCGGCTAGACTTCCCTTGGATTTGTAGGATCTTGCGATCCGATCCCGATCCAGATCGGATCGGTGCCTAGCGATCCCGATCCGATTTCGATCCTGCCTTCCATGCTTAGGAAAACCTGCATGCAAGTTTTCCAGTAAGTGTAGTTTGATCCATCAAAATAAGGAGGCCTATACATAGAGTATCCTTCTAGTATATATCCCCTTAGATCTATTTCACCTGAACTCTCCGGGCTGTTAAACCACAAGAATGGAGAACCCGCTCGGATACCAATTGTTGGAATGATGATGCAGTGAAATGGCAAATATAGAAGAGGGGTTGAATAGATTTGCAACGGAAAACTTAATCAATTGAAATTTTATCAAATTAAAATACCTATTCAAATAGGTACTCACTGACTTAATTAACTTATGGGAATCTAAAGCACATAAGATCAACTATAAGTGAGTGTGTGAGTGCTTTGAAGGTGTTCAAAATCCTATGCAAGCATTCTAGTGGAAAATCAACGCATCAAACCACTGCACATGATATTTTTAAGGTGGTTCGGCTCCCAGACGGAGACCTACGTCCGCCCCTCATATAAACCAAGTGAGGCTTCACTAAACCGCTGAATCACAGCTTCAAACAATTGCTGACTCATAGCTTGAATGTTGAGACACAACTTGAACGCTGACTCACAGCTAATCCGCTTATTCACAACTTCAAGGTCAGACAGACCTCCTCAATCCACACACAAACATAGTATGAGATCAACACTCCTATCACCAGTAGGAGCACTTAATGAGTTCTGAATAAAGTTTAAAAATGAAAAACAAATTCACATAAAGATCAGAGTTAAGGGAGACAAATCTTCGAACACCAGTCCTTCAGCTTTGCCCAATTTCCTTTGGACTGATGAATTTGAACTCTGAATCTTCAGATCTTGAGGGTTGAAGTCGTGCTTTAGATCATCTTGCACAAACACATCATCTGATTGTGCTTCTCAGCCAATTTGATCTGAACTCCTTCGAACCAGCCTTGAGCTACGATGCTCTGCTTTTTCTCAGATGGTGGATCTTCTTCTTCTCCACGGTTGCTCTTTCTTCTCTGCTCCTCTTCTACTCCTTGCACTGCTCAGGTAGCTTTGATCTGACTCACACTCAGATCAGATCTCTCTTCTCCTCTCTGCAGCTACTTCTTTGCACGACTGCACCTTCTCCCTCTGCTGCAGATCTGCTCCTCTTTCAGCACTCTAACACTCTGTCTCTATGCTTGGCCTTGATCCCCATGTCCTCTGTGATGGATGCCTCCTACAGATGAGACAAGAGGCCTTTTATAACCTCAGTGCACTCCCTTGTATGTGGGAGATATGTGCATAGAAACCTAGGGTTCACCCAAAGTTGCCACGTATCCATGAGTCCTCCTCATTGCCACTTGGATGAAAGGGTATTTTGGTAATAAGAGATTCTCCCAAAAGTGTCCAGGGATAAGTCACACCCTTTAGAAATCATACCCTTTATGTTTCTGAATTTTCACTCGATGTGTGTCGACGCATGTTTGCATGTGTGTCGACGTAACTGACTAAGTATCGGTTCCAGCTTACTGGGAGGACATATATGTCGATCTGATTAAGAACTATTGTCGATCTCCTGTGTTTTTCTTCAGATATAGCTCACTGGATGGATACTGTGTGTCGACTTGATTAACAGCTTGTGTCGACACAACTGCGACTTGTTCTTCAGGAGCTTACTGGGCAGGCTGTGTGTGTCGACTTGACTTGAAATGTGTGTCGACGCAACTGTGACTTGTTCTTCAGGAGCTTACTGGGCAGACTATGTGTGTCGACCTGACTTGCAACTTGCGTCGACACAACTATGAAAAGGTTGTGTAACCTATATATATATGAAGTGTGAACCATCAAAACATATCATAATCACCAAAATATGAAATATGAAGTATCAAAAACCTGTTTAGTCATCGTTATAATATGTACAATATGTCATCATCAAAATAAAGTATGAGTGTTAAGACATCATCAACATCAAACTATTTTATTATTATTCAAATGAATACACAACTCAACAATCTCCCACATATATACAATATGACATCAGATTGTGTACAATATGTCATCATCAAAACATACAACTCAACAACAGGTGGAAAGAGATTTCAGGGAAGCATGTCCTCAATGTCGGCACATGGTTAGAGAGGAAGAAGATTTGAGGAGAAGCATGAGCAGCAGAGAGGGATTAGGATTAGCAAGTTTAACAGGAAGAGGTGGCGGTAGAAGTGCATCAGGAGGAAGAGACTATGGATCTTATGAGTCTTTGAAAGCACCAATGGACATATTCTATATAGGAAACAATATGTAAAATAGCCAACCATCAAGGAAGCAATGAAAGGGGTCAAAGCCACAGTTGAAGCAACAAAACACGCAATGAAAAACATAGTTAAATGGTTTTTGCATGAAGTTGTGAGGCCCTAAGTTTTGGTTATCTAGTTATCAATGTTGTTTGCTCATTTGTATCCATTCATCTGCACATAGTAGATTAGAGTAATTCATGTTTAGATGGTAGGGCCCGTTGGTTTTGAAGTCTTGGTTTGAAAATAAACCATTAGAACCAAGAATTCAATCTTTCGGTCGACTGACTCTCTTGAATCGATCGACTGATTTTCCCAGGAGGACTGATTTGTTGGGAAGTGCTTAACCGGTCGACCGATTTTTCCAGTGCCCGTAGTTTTGTATAGGCGGCCTGGTCGGTCAACCGACCCATACGGTACTGGTCGACCGAAATTCCTAGTATACATGATTATTTTTAGGAGTGCCCAACCAGCCGACCAATTTGGTAGGTTTGGTCGACCAAACACAAACTTTCCTATTCTTTCGTGAGTCTTGTTTTGGCACCATTCTCGACCCAAGGAGCTATATAAGAGGGTTAATCTCATTTTGGAGGCACCCTTTTCCTTCTTAGGGTAGCTCATTCCGTTGAGAGAGAGATTTCGAGAGAGGACTTCTTCGGCTTGTGCGACCAAGTTGTGTTGCTACAACAATGGAGGAGATCCTATTGGTCGTGGGGCTTTGATCATGTGGTTCAACTAGGAGGCGATGTGGTGTTGTTTCGACCAAGGGAAGGGACAGTCTTGGGTTGCCAAGGCGGGCGTCTCCGGTTAGATTTGCGATTTGTAGAGAAGTTTTGTAGGGAAATGATTGAGGGTTCAGACCGTGATTTTATGATTTTATCTTCTTTGATATTTTATTTTCTTAGATTTTTCCATACTTGCTTAGAGTTTGATTCCGGAGAGAAAGTCTTGCGTTTCCACGAAGTTCCAGTCCGTTGGTACTTAGCTATAACTTCGATCGTCGCCAAGGTCTATCTTGGCGACAACATCTGCCATTGCCAAGTGGATCTAGACAACAAGTAATCTCGTCACCAAGCTCTAGGGATTCCAGAACTTCATGTTTCATTTCTGTATGATGAATTCGACAGTTTAATACATGTATAGGGGTTTTGATAGTTCTAATATGATGAAAGTACTTCTGCCATGCTACAGAACGACCCTAGATGATTTAATTTGCCTTAACTATGTATTTTGAATTTTCTACTAATATGGAAATATGCTTGTCAATGCATGGAAATCCCTGTACAACATGTATGAATGTTTGGATCGATAGGATATTGCATGGGTTTTAGCTACAAGTTATCGTGAAAGTTTTGCAGTTATATAACAACATAATCCCCTGTAAATTGATTTACTGTCTGATTTGAGTGTTCTCTTGAAATACTGTTTACTCGGGAAGAATAGTTTTGTGGGTCAGAAAATTTTGAAAAATTAGGATTGGTTTCACTGTAAGGTTGCATGTTACAGTTAAAATTTGATCCCACTGTGATTTCCGTAGAATTAATTACGAATTTCTAAACTTGTTATTCTATGTTTTTACAAAATCAGATTTTTGTATGATTTAAATAAGATGGGTTAATATCATGTTAGTGTTTTCAAATTACTGAGTATCACCTGTTTGCAGGATTTAAACAAAGGCCGGGCGATAAATCTGCCCGGAAAAGTACGAAGTTTCGGGAGAAATCCTCGGACTCGTCCCATTTCGAACACCTGAGATAAACGGGTTCGAATATATGTTTTATTCCGATTCGATGGTAACAAACGGGGCTTCGAACGGCTCCAAACGGACGTCAAACGGCATCAAACGGCGTCAACCGGGCGAGAACAAGCCCCAAGGGCCCACACTTATATAAGAGGCTCAGTCGAACACCCCTCGCGAGGGTGTTGGCGCGCAAAACCACCCCCCGCGGGGTGGTTCTGCACAGAACACCCCTTGTGGGGGTGTTCCGACGCAGAACACCCCCTGCGGGGGTGTTTCCGCGCCGAACACCCCCAGCAGAGGTGTTCCCACGCAGACCCCCGCATCATGTTAGAAACCCCCCGTGGCGTGTTCCGCGCCAGAACACCGCACGCGGGGGTTCCCGCGCCCTGCCTTCCCCCCCGCAAGAGGCTCCCCTACCGCAGGAAAGGACCCCCCCCCCCCCCCCCCCCCCCCCCCCCCCCCCTTTTCTATGCGCAAACCTTCCCTCCCCCTCCCCCCCCCCCCCCCCCCCCCCCCCCCCCCCCCCCCCCCCCCCCCCTCCCTAGGGGGGAGGGAGTTTTAGCGCCAACGCCCGAAAGGGGCCGCTGGCACCCCTTCGCCCCTCAAACCCCTATAAATAGAGGGTAAGGCCATGAAGAAAAGGGGCTGATCTAGAGAGGTTGAAAAGGCAAAGGATCCGATTTTTTTGGAGATAATCTGAACTCTCATACACAAAGGGAGAAGAGGGAGAAGGGTACCTTTTGGTTCGTCTCCTCTTACACTGTCCTCTTGCCCTGCTCTGGTGAAAACATATGGTCCGCTTGTTTGACGAATATCCCGTGGGGGCATTTTGTTGAACCCCGAAAAATATCGGAATTAAACAAGTTCCGTGTGGCAACTCGTCTGAAAATCCACAAAAGTCTGGGATAAACCCCGGCCTCCCCACTCGAAACACCGAGGATAAACGGATTCGAGTCCGTGTGTCAACCCGAGTGTGGCGTTCGAAAGTCCCCGTCGACAGCGGAAATGCGTGCCCCGGATAGCCGAAATTGATGTCCGGACTCGCGCTAAAGATCGCGTACGACTCGGATGGGTCCGAAAGGTGAAATGCACACCCCTCCAAAAATGGGGTCAAACGCACGTGAAACGGGCAAAACGCACGTCGAATGCACGTCAAATACATGCGGGCATGTGTGTGCACGTGTGCCGTACGTGCCGTGACAACCCAGCAAATTCCCAGGAATAGAAATCCTCTTGGAATGACCAAGGACGAAGAGGCGCCGGTCTGCCCCCCTCCAGGCAGGGAGGGGCGTCGTTGGCCCCCTCTGCCAGTTGGAGGGCGCCGGTCAGGCCCCCCTGATCCGGAGCCCCTCCGCCAGCAGGTGGGGGCGCCGGTCAGGCCCCCCTGACCGCGGACCCCCCTCCGCCAGCAGGAGGGGCGCCGGTTAGGCCCCCCCCCCCTGACCGCGGACCCCCCTCCGCCAGATTGGGGGGCGCCGTCAGGCCCCTCTGACCGGCGGACCCCCCTCCGCCAGCAGAGGGCGCCGGGTCAGGGCCGCTGACCGGCGGACCCCCTCCGCCAGTCAGGAGGGGCCGCCAGTCAGGTCCCCTGACTGGCGGCCCCCTCCGCCAGTTAGCCCTCTCGTCGCGTGGCACCTCCGCCGGTTCGCCATCGCCCTCGACGCTCGCGCTCTGCCTCGACGCCCGTTGCCTACCGAAGACCTCCTCGCGGGGAGGGTACCCCCGCCGGTGTGCCCCCCACAAAACCTATAAATAGGGGGCATACCCCCATTCAAAAACATGCCATTTGCCCAAAAAAGGCACAGCCAAGAAAGAGGCCTGGCACCCGCAGCGAATAAATCGCATGCCACTCAAGGTCCCGTTGAGAGCCTTACGTGCGTGAGCTTAAATAGGCCGCACGTGCTGGGGAGAAAGTCCTTGGCGTCTGTCGGTGTTCTGTCCTCTGTGTTCGGGCCCACTTACGCTCGTCCGCGAGAAGACACCACAGTTGTCATGTGACTCCCGACATTTGTATTTAAGTCCTCCGTCGTCATAAAATGACGTACGTAGAGGTAATGTTGTCCGACAGCGGTACAAACACTCTGTCGTAGACTTAAAGGAGCAAGTTGCCGGTAAATGCCCGACGGTGGCACAAACACCCCGCCGGGGCATACCCCCATTTGAAAACAGACCGAGGCATGCCATTTGGCCTACAAGACGCCATTCGGCCCAACACCACCAAGGCATGCCATTCGGCCTACGAATACGCTTCCGAGCCCACAAGTAGACGCCAGACGTCTGCAAACCACTTCAGCTGGTTCGGGCGTGGTCCGTGCGTGAGCTTATATAGGCCGCACGTGTCGGGAAAGGTCTTCGACACCCGTTGGTGCTTTGTCTCCGTGGTCGGGCCCTCCTGCGCTCGCCCGCATAGAGACGCCACAGGTTGTTACAAGACCCCCGTTGACCATGTTTAAGTCCTCCGGTGTCATAAAATGACACACGTCGAGGCACATGTGTAAATCCTCCGGTGTCATAAAGCGACATACGTCGAGGCCATGTTTAAGACCTCCGGTGTCATAAAACGACACACGTCGAGGCGCATATTCAAGTCCTCCGGTGTCACAAAATGACATACGCCGAGGCTCCTGTTTAAGTCCTCCGGTGTCACAAAAGACACACGTAGAGGCATGTTACCTTGTGGAGGCACAAACACCCCCCATTAGTAAAAAAAATGTACTCCTTACCATGTAAACGTCCGACGGAGGCACAAACACCCTGTCGTCGACGTCCATGTACATGACTTGTGTGTATGTACGTCCAGTGGAGGTACAAACCCCATTAAGGCGTAAATGTAAATGTCATAAATATAATGACATGAGGAGGCTTGAATAAAACTGTGGAAATTTGCTTGTCATCTGCCTTTTCTTCTTTAAATTTCGGCATACGGTCTTTTAATAAACATTACGCATTCGAAGGTATTCAAGTGTTATACTCGATGTAAACGAACATCGACTTTCGTCGATGGGGAACGGTCCAGTACACGACCACTACAATCGCCCTGACGCGCGCGACGCGGAAAATAAATGAAATGAAATTCGAGGGTATCAGGGTTCGCACCCAATACCCCTCGTAAAATAAATCTTTGTCTGTTTTCCGTAAACGTCTGGCACGCCCAAAATCATCATTTCAGAAAGAAAGAGAAAATAAAAAAGAAAGAAAATAAATTCGCGTTCCAACACCAACAAACCACAAAGGTAGGCTATGTCAACCTAAATCAAACCATGACCATAGCCAACAAACCACAAAGGTAGGCTATGTCAAAACCAAACCATGACCATAGCCAACAAACCACAAAGGTAGGCTATGTCAAATCTATATCAAATCATGACCATAGCCAACAAACCACAAAGGTAGGCTATGTCAAAACCAAAATACCAAAACCATAGCCAACAAACCAAAAAACTAGGCTATGTCAAATCCAAAATACCAAAACCATAGCCAGCAAACCAAAAAGGTAGGCTATGTCAAATCCAAAAATACCAAAACCATAGCCAACGAACCAAAAAGGTAGGCTATGTCAAATCCAAAATATCATGACCATAGCCAACAAACACAAGGGTAGGCTATGTCAAATCCAAAACCAAAACCAAACTAAAATACCTAAACCCCAAATCCAAACCTAAACTCCATACCAAGTCCACAACAATACCCAAAGGCAAAAAAAAAAAAAAAAAAAGGGAAAGGGGTTAAATAAAGATACCCCGATGGACTTAAGTATACGATTCCTTGTATACTTAAGGGTAAAAAGATCAAAAATCCAGCTGAGGTGAAAACCCGAGAGGGCGCTTCAGGCAAAAAGGGATAACCCCTCAACGTGAAAACCCGAAAGGCGCGTTGGAAAAAACTAAAGGGGGCCAGTCTTGGTGAAAACCCGAAAGGGCGCTAAGACTGGTAATGTGAAGAAAAAAAAAGAAAAAAAGAAAAAATGAGAAGGAGGATTTCTCAGTCCTTCATTCATACATTCACAAAGTTACAAGTCACCACATTACAAACTTGCAGAAGGTGACAGATACCGCATGCATAATAGAAAGGAGATCAGGACAACAAGCCCAATAAACAAATATTGTGCTGTGAAACAAGGCAGGAAGGCTTCCTCTTCTCCAGCCATTCAAATCCGAGTGCAAACCCCTTTTCCCGGCATCAAGCCATCAAGAAGGGGCGAAATTCAAGTTCCAAAGCCAAACAATAAACACCATTCCAGAGCCCATTCAAAACCAAGTCCAGGGCTAAATCATACCCAAATCTCATATCCATATCCAAACCCAAATCCAAAATACCACAAAGGTAAGCCAACATACTCATATTCAAACCCAAATCCACATCCAAATCCAAATTCCGAATCCGAATTTCCAATCATTAGCCAAATTCAAATCTCAAACCACATCTGAAACCATCACTCATTCCACAACCAAACCTTTAGCCATTCAACCATCCAAGTCAGTCGAGCCCTCGACAGCCCTTTTTAAAAAAAAAAGAGAAAGAAAGAAAAGGGGTTAAAAAATATAGATACCCCGATGGACTTAAGTATACGGCTCACTGTATGCTTGAGGGTAAAAAGATCAAAAATCCGGCTGAAGTGAAAAACTGGAAGGGCGCTTCAGGCAAAAATGGATAACCCCTCAACGTAAAAACCCGAAAGGGTGCGTTGGAAAAAGCTAAAGGGGGCCAGCCTTGGTGAAAACCCGAAAGGGCGCGTTGGAAAAAGCTAAAGGGGGCCAGCCTTGGTGAAAACCCGAAAGGGCGCTAAGGCTGGTAATGTAAAAAAAAAAGAGAAGAAAAAAAGAGAGAGAGAGAAGGAAAGAAGGAATTTCCTTGCCTTTCATGTTTACATTCATAAAGTCATAAGTCACTCTGTTACAGATTCGTAAAGGGTGACAGATGGTCACACACTACTTACAAGGCAAAAGCAAATCAAGACAGCAAGCCTATATACAAGGTTGCTGAGAGCAAAAGCAGGAGGGTGTCTTCCTCTGCATTTGCTCTGCCTTCTTAACTGTGGAGATCTGGACTGGCGAGAGTCGTTTCCATCTTTGATATGGAGGCCTCCCTCTTCGGAGTCTTCAACTTCATTTCTGGCATCTTGATCTTGGGAAGATCTTGCCTCGCTAAGCTCGCGCGTTCCAGCCGAGCAATACTTTTTTCTCTTGCGGCCATCCGCAGTTCTCGCGTCTTCCGATGCTTGCTCACTTCAGCAACGGAGGTCACCGGCATCAGTGTCGCTCTCCAGAGTTTCAATCCGCCGGGCCCAGGTCATTTTGACCTGACGGGTGTATACTCTGTTCTAAACATCGTTGATAAAATCAATCCAACGCTCTTGCTGGACTTCCATGCCAAAGGCGGACCCGGTATGTTGCTCCAGCGCCTTTCGAATAACTTCAATAGGCGCCGGGTCCGTGGAATCCACTAATGCCGTTATTCGGCCAACAAGGAATTCCCAGCAGCCATCATCGGCAAAATGAGGGGCTGGTTGCACCCCTGTGGGCCATCTTATACCATGCTCAGGGGGAGCGCCAATCTCTAAGGCGGAGAGCTGTCCTCGTCAGAATTTGGCACAGTTTCAGCAGCAAGAAAAACTGTTAGCAAGACAAAGCTAGTAAAACACCAAGTCAAAGATGCAAGGCATAAAGCTCGGCTCTTCTTCACCTGGAATGGGGTTTTCGCCTTCCTCCTCAGCTTCAAATTCTGAAGGTTGAGCGAGATTGGATGGTCCAGGATACGGATCTTGAGAGGAGCTGGGAAAATATTGCGGATTTGAATAAAATTGCTCCCCATCATATGGGAAATTGAAGGGTCACAGGTATAATCTGCCTGTGGAAGGCCTCCGCCTCCGCTGTTATATCGCCCACTTGAAAGGCGGATTGAGCTGGGAAGTCCAAGAGCGGCTCATTGAAATCCCCACCTCCCACTCGGCTGGAAGCTCGCCCTTGGGACATATACGAATCTGTCGTTCCCCAGTCGAGCAGCTGATCACAGAATTCCGTCCCTTTTGAAGCAAATACAGTAGGGAGAAGGATTCGTCATAGAAGAAATGTCATGGAAAACTCTATACGAGTTTAAGAAAGTGGGCTCACCAAAAGAAGCTGCCCCTACAGGAGGTTCCTCGATAGGTCTCGGAATATAGACCTCAACGGGGGCAGAAGAATACTCTTCCACTGAAGCCCCCAGTTCTGCATACGTGAAGCCTGGGTAGTCAGCATCTGCTTCTGCCATCCCAGAAAATGCGAATGAGAGGGAGCTCCATCAGTCCTCTCTTCGGGCAAAGGATCCGCCATAGCCTGTAGAGAGCTCCCGTTTTCCCTCGCCATGAAAATGGAGGGACTCCTCAAAGCAAATCACACTCATCAGCAAGATGGGAGTGGTGCTCACCCCGTCGGCCTCATCACCTAATACGGGAAATATAAAGGGAAAAGTCACTATAAAGGGTGATGATAAAAGAAAGAAGAGAAGCTGGGGATAATAGAAGAATATACCACTCGAGGAGGCACATGTAACCTCTTTAGCCTTTTCGACTCTTCTATTGGTGGAGGAAGAAAGAACATCAGAGCGAATCCCGTTTTCCTTGTTCCTGTTGCTCTTCAAAGCATGAGCACTGGAAGACGAGACTAGAGTGTAAAAAGAAAAGAAAAAAAAAGAGAAGAGACAAGAAAAGGAAAAAAGGGGGGGGGGGGGTACCCGGTGATTCTGATGAAGGCCGTGGTACCAATTGAGAAAAGGCGGTGCCGTAAGCACTTCCCACTTTCTTCATAATATTTCGGACATCTTGAAATGTCTCAGCATTTTTCCGTCGGGGAATATATTCAGAGGGCCGATATTGCCAATCACATTAATGAGATGTCTCTCCCATCGTGCCCATCCCGGATGACCGATGCTCTCTGGAGGCAGCCTCGTTGACAAAGGAACTGCAGGAGAAAGCCGCAGTCAGAGAGCAAGTGGCGCCACCAGCAATATCCCGAAGGCTCATTATTAATAGTCGTGCCCTTTGTCCAGAAAAGCTCTATAGGCGCCAGGAGCGTCGTTTCTCCTTGATAATAGTGCCTATTATTTCTCAGTGTCGGCTTTGGGACGCTTTTCGCTTACTGCACTCCCCCCTAATGTAAATTAAGGGCAGGCTGGGCTTCTCAAGCCGGGAGTCCTCCTTTCTGCCTAATATCTCGGAGCAGTCTGGAAAATTAGAAAAACTGTTCCGGTCAGACCACCATCGGGCATAAAATATATCTACACCCCAACTGCTCCCGGTGCGGAAGGGCATAGCAGAACTGGTCTCTGGCCGGCGGAAATAATTCCACCAACTTGCCGCGATCATATGAATATCATGGCCCCGATGGAGTCCGAAGCAACAGTGGAAACTCCGTAGGTGGGGGAATAGATTGATCGTACCCGAAGTTCTGGCGAACCGCGAAGGAATATAAGGCTTTGTGATAAGAGTCGATCCCAGGCGTTGACAGCACCCCGGCCGAATACACATAACTAGTCCTGATATATAGACTGGCTAGAATTATCACTGTTTGGCAGATGATACTCTATCTCATTGCGGGTCCGGGTACAATAAGGCCTGATACCTTTAGATACATTGCCAAATGGAAACAGTCCCTGCTCATTATTTGGGAGGAAAGATAAACTGGATCGGGCACCCACCAGCTCCGTCACAGCATTTCTAGCAGGACGACCCCTAAACAATAAAATTAATGGAGCAGATGGGCGAGGCAAATCAATTGTCTGACATAACCCGGGCAGCAGAAGGCCAGCCCAGGCACTCAGATAGTGAGTGGGCAATTGTGCTTTTCTATCCCGAGGATTGGGATGTGTGCTCAATGATCCCAGCCCGTGGAATATATTGGCTAAGCTACAGGAGCCAAAGCAAGTTGATGACCCTCAGCCAGAAGACAGGCAGGATAGATTAATCCCGACCGAAGATATTCTTCTCTCGTGAGGAACAACAAAGCTGGATAACCTACACCAAGTAAGCAGCCAATATGTGCGGTCGGCAGCCCCGGATTCCATCCCATATCCTTTGGGCACAGATATATCGTCCCCGAGAAGGCCTTTTCACTTCCAGTTGCGATAATCTTCTAGACGACGGCCTTCTACTGAAAAACTCTCAAAGAAGCAAACGGTCCGTTATAGAAATATCGGACCCAGGCACTTTTGGCTAACTCATATAGTTTGATGAGAAGAGGAGGCTCCGTCCTTTCTTCCAACAAGGGCCAGGTCCCCGCCCTACCTTCGTCAAAGCGAAGGCTATAGGGGTGAATATACCGGCCAAGCCGTTGCTGCGATGACTGTGCAAGTCATTTAGCACAACCTCTTCATAAGGCTGCCCAAATATTGGCAGACCAGAAATTTGATGAAGGCTCCATAAGTCAATAGAGGTCTCGCCCTCGACAGTCCCAAAAGTATTCCACCGAGAGCTGAACCTCTCCATCAGAGCTCGGAGAATGCCCGTATAACACGGGTAGTCATATAGTGCTGCTTCGACGACCCCATAAATGCCTGATGCCTTCAGCATGTCACCATAACGATGCAGAACACCCGTCAGCCACTCTGTCGCTCCATAGCGGAAGATGTGGGAGGGTATGACTGACCATTGGCCATACCAGCTGGCAGAGGTATAATCAACAATACGGTCCAGAAGGCACCGAATGTCATGGCTCCCAGTAGCATTATCCAGCGTCAGTGGGCATCAAATAAGTGCCATCAGTCTCCTCTGTAACCCGGTGGCGATTCTGCAAACTCCAGATCGCCGGAGAAATTTTCCGCGATCGAGTAAAGCAGTCCAACTCACAGTGAAAAGGACCAAGATCGTCCGCTGTGGGCATTCTCTTCAAAGCATTGAATCCCAGAGGAAAACTGGGATAGGAAAAAGCACAGGTGCCCAGGAGGTTGTCTCGAGACTTCAGAATGGCAATTTCTAAATACCGTCTTTCTGCTAAAAGACAAACATCACCTGCCTTTATGGAAGGCGGAATGAATTCCTGAATGAAGGAGATCAGCTCCTTATCTGATGGGAAGTGGCTTGGATAATCTCCAGTCTGTGTATATCGGTAATAGCCTTTGCGGCGGCGGATACGAGAATAATCAACTTTACCATGTGAGGGAAGACCTTCGGGGTCAATTGTCGCTATAACATCATAACCACTGTCCAATAAGGATAGGTTCATTGCTGTAATGCGAGGCCCCTCCAAAGCAGGCATCATTATCCCCTTCGGGACAACTCCATCACGAGTCTTCTGACTGTGGTTGTCACGACCCAAGAAGCTCTTCTTGAGGCATGATGAAAGCCTGGAAAGACACAGGCAAAAAAAAAGAAAATCAGAAGAAGAAGCAAAAGTTTTCAAATCCAGCTGAGCAAAATCCGGGATCAAAGCACTACAAAATTCCTGGAATGCAAAGCAAGGATTTACATGGGCCGCGTGTTGTCACTTTTAGTTCTGACACGTGTCCCGTGGGGGCATTTTGTTGAAGGGTAAAGTTGTGACACATTTATCTCAGCAGAAGTTATGGAATCCGTCAGATAATGGTCCGGCGACTTGGCTAGTTGAAGCCTATCTTGGTGAGCAACCATTCAAGTGATTGATATGGTGAAAGGGGTCGTTGAACCATGAAAATTAAATGCCGGGTATCGACAGACCTGATTTCAATATATTATCAACAGTCTGCTCAGAGGCCAAATAAGTTGTGATTTAAAATGACCCCAGGTTATTTAGTTACAAACTTATTTCGCGGATTCTTCCCCAAAGTTCACCAGGGGAGTTCCGCCTTTAAAATGGCGCCCAGATTCCCGGTTAAATTGAAAGTACAAGGAGAACATGTCTCCGTCCAGAGTACAAGCGCGGAAGAAATCCGGCAGCACAAGGTCTATAGACCGAGTACGAAGGACAGTACAAAGAACAAGCTCGAGGAAGAATGCCGAGGCTTGCAAAAGCACCCTCCGATCGGGCAGAACTCCGAGAAGTCGGGCAGAACTCCGAGAGAGGAAGAAAAACTCCAGCACTGGGCAAGGATGGCTTGTAATGAGGGTGTGGGGGGTATTTATAGAGAAACCCCCTCCCCTCCCTCTCTCTCCATCGGTTAGGAAACCCCTAACCGATGGTGACCTCAAAATGAGTCACCATCGGTTAAGGGGTTTCTCCCCTTCACCGATGGTGACTCATCATCGGTTTGGGGAGATCTCCCCCCAACCGATGGTGACCTCATGTGAGGTCACCATCGGTTAAGGAACATTCCCCTTAAACTGATGGTGAATAACATGGATGGCAGAGTCGGTCGGGTGGCTGGGTCGGCCCCAGCCGATCCCGACCCTGAGTCGGGCCATAGTCCGGCCTGAGTCGGGCCGAGTCGGCTTGAGTCGGGGCAGTGGGCTTTGTAAACCATTCCTGTTGGTGGGTCGGTGTTCCCCCCCAGAGTCGGGTCGCCAGGGGCCGACCCGACTCAGAGTCGGCCGCTCCGCTCCGACCCAGGCGACTTTGCCATCCATGGTGAATAACCATCGGTTGGCAACTCCAACCGATGGTGACCTCATCATTGAGGTCACCATCGGTTAAGGGGATGGTCCCTTAACCGATGGTGATTCACCATCGGTTAGGAGCCCTAACCGATGGTGACCACATTGAGGTCACCATCGGTTAGCCTCCCCCAACCGATGGTGAATCACCATCAGTTGGGGAGGGGCTCTCTCCTCTCCCTCCTACGCAATGTAAGGGGTGAAACCCTATAAATACCCCCCTATTCCAAAAGAAAAGGGGGTCTTCCATGCTCTTCCGGCGAAGCCCTGCAAAAAATATAGCATACTTTGTCCATCTCCTCCTCCATTCTCCTTCTCCTTCTCCAATTCCCCTTGGTGTTGTGAGCGTACGTCGGGTACATGTCAAATGCACGTGGGTGCGCGTGTGCACGTGCGCGGTACGGCCGTCAACCAACAAACAAACTTCAAAAGCCCCAGAGCTCTCCAAGCACGAAATGGCCAAAGCGTGGGAGGCCCAGGCCAAGGCGCACCCCCGCCGTTCTGCGTAGGTGCACCCCCGCCAGTCCGCGTAGGGGCACACCCCCGCTGGTCCGCGCAGGGGCGCACCCCCGCCGGTCCGCGCGGGGGCGCACCCCCGCCGGTCCGCGCGGGTGCGCACCCCCGCCGGTCCGCGCGGGGGGCGCCCCCCTCGGTCCGCGCAGGGCGCACCCTCGCCGTTCCGCGCAGGGGCACCCCCGCCGGACGCGCGGGGGGCGCACCCCCGCCGGTCCCGACGGGGGCCCACTCCCGCCGGGTCAGGCTGGCACAGCACTCCCCGCCAGACCAGGCAGGGGACCCCCGCCGGTCCGGGCAAGGGGCGCGCACCCCTGCCGGTCCGGGCAAGGGGCGCACACCCCCGCCGGTCGCTGCCTCTCTGCAGCGCTGCCTCGACGCTCGTGCTGCGTCGTCACCTGTGCTGCGCACCCCCCGCCGGTCCGGCAAGGGGCGCACACCCCCGCCGGTCGCTGCCTCTCTGCCGCGCTGCCTCGACGCTGTGCTGCCTCGTCGTCTGTGCCGTGGCTGCCGGGGTCGTGTACCTCCGTCGGTTCGACCGCCAAAACCCCTATAAATAGAGGGGCAGGGCCTTCCTTACAACCCCCCGGCTTCCAGAGGGGCGTAGCTCTCGGTGCGGACCCCCGCCTGAGGGATTTTCTCTTCCCACGCTGGCGTGATGCTCTCGCGTCCCAGCGAAACTTGAGGCCATCTGGCGCTCGAGAATTCTCTCGCGCAGATCCTCAGGAGAAGTCCCCCCTCCTTTGGGAGGGAGAGGACCCGTTTGTTCTCTGCATGAAGACCCCAGTGCGGGACCCTGTTTGTGTAAAATTACACAGGTGTATGACTATCATCATTGAGGTCACCATCGGTTAAGGGGTGATGGTCCCTTAACCGATGGTGATTCACCATCGGTTAGGAGCCCTAACCGATGTGACCTCATTGAGGTCACCATCGTTAGCCTCCCCCAACCGATGGTGAATCACCATCGGTTGGGGGAGGGGCTCTCCTCTCCCTCCTACGCAATGTAAGGGGTGAAACCCCTATAAATACCCCCCTATTCCAAAAGAAAAGGGGGTCTTCCATGCTCTTCCGGCGAAGCCCTGCAAAAAGAATATAGCATACTTTGTCCATCTCCTCCTCCATTCTCCTTCTCCTTCTCCAATTCCCCTTGGTGTTGTGAAGGTATAGACCCTCTTTTAGGCCCGATAGATCAAGCGTGGGGAGGAGAGTCATCGGCGCAATCGTCATCGATATTCCTTCTTAATCTCCATCCCCCACATCGAGCAAGTCTCTGTGGGGTGATATTTCTCGGGGTTTAAATACCGTCCATATCGAGCAAGTCTCTATGGACACATGGTATTTAAATACCCATGTTCTCCCCGCCCATCGAGCAAGTCTCTGGGATGGTGGATTTTGTGCTTATATGTGTATGTTTTCTTGAGGAGACTCTGCCCAAGCGGAGATTCTGCCCAAGAACATATTCGTATATTCATAAATTTGTGTTCTTATATGTGTGTTTCTTAGACGAAACTCTGCCCAAGTGGAGATTCCGTCCAAGGACACATATATAAAGAGCGCAATTTTGTAATTATACAAATATGTTCCTTGAGAGAATCTCGCCCAGGCAAAAATCTCTCTCAGGGATGTATCCATATAAATACAAACTCGTGTTATATGTATATGTTTTCTTAGAGGAAACTCTGCCCAAGCGGAGTTCTGCCCAAGAACATATTCGTGTATTCACAATCTGTGTTCTTATGTATATGTCCTTAGGGGAACTCTGCCCAAGTGGAGACCCCCCTAAGAATATCCATAGAATCACAAATTTGTGCCTATACGCATATGCCTCTTAGGGGAATTCTGCCCGGACAAAAATTCCCTCTAAGTTCATATCCGTATAATCACAAACTTCATGTTTATATAATGTGTTTCTTAGTGGAACCTCTGCCCAAATAGAGACTCCGCCCGAGAACATATCTATATAACCAAATATGCCTCATTGTGTATATGTTTCTCAAAGGGACTCCGTTCATACGGGGCACTTTCTACCTGATACTCTGCTCAAAAGAGATACCGTTTGAGAATATACTCACAAGTGCAAATTTGTGTTTATATACATGTACCTTCTTAGGGCAAAACCCCTCCGGGCAAAGTTTCTCCCGAGAATACATGGATATAAGCATACGCCCATATGAAAATAACTCTATGAGGACACCCTGCCTAAGCAGAAGGCTCGCCAGAGCATATCCACATATGCAGGAAGATTGTGATGACATACACACATCCAAAGAAAATGGAATAAGACAAGAACTGTGCTAAGATACCCCGAATGAAAGCACATGTGCGTACTCACAAGAATCACATCCATATGGACAGTTTCCAAAAAGAACTATAATGTGACAAGGATTTCCATGGAGATATAGCCATATGTTCTCCCAAAATCATATTATACGAACAAGGAATGAGGAGAAAAGAAATCCTGCCTCAAGGGCCATTGTGAAAGAACCTCATATCAAAAATTGGTATAGCACCCTTCTTATACAGAAGTGTTACTCCAAACATAATACCCCCAAGTTCAGAATCAAATCCACGGGTATATACCTGTTTCACAATAACAATCCTCATGTTTTCCCAAATAAAGATTTCTAAGAGAAAGACCTCAAATAGGTCCACGGGTATATACCCGTTCCCCTTTCCAAAATCACACTTTGGACTCCAAAAAGGCAGTCATTTCAAGAATGAATACTCAAGCAAAGCATTTCAAAGTAATAAAAGGAAAAAATATCGTGATTAGGATTTTCTAAAAAAAGTGTGTAGTCGTCTCGTCCTTGTTAGAATGGTATTCGGGTTAAAACAAGCATTAAATAATGCCAGAGTTTTAACTCTATGTAAATGTAACATCGATTCCGGTCGATGGAGAAAGAGGTCCAGCACATGCTACCCTAATTGTCTGATGAGTATAGACACAGGACTCAAGGAGTTCAGATCAAAAAACGGCGCACCCGTCCGTTCCACGGACACCCCAATCGTTCGTTCCACGGACACCCCAACCGTTCGTTCCACGGACACCCCCACTCGTCTATTCCATGGACACCCAAAAACCCTTTTTCCGCATTGCGCGGATTTTCTTCTGTCTCTCAGACAGACTGGCACGCCCCACAATACAAAAATCAAAGCATGCGAAATAAATGAATACCCAAATGGAATGAAACGAATGAAACAAAAATGATGAATGAACGAAATCGATGAAAAATTTCCCGTGTCAACATCGCCATAGGCCGATTCCGCTCCGAGTCGGCCGACTTGGCATCCATGATCCATGAAGGGTACAAATTGCAATAAAACCGTTGAAAGGGGTAAAAAATAGTAGAAACACCCATAAAGGGTATGAAATTGCAAAAATACCCAAAAGGGTAAAAATTGCAACAAAACCAAAAGGGCTAAAAGATACAAATGTACCCCGCCTTGTGTAGAAATGTCCTTTATGGGCATCAAGTCAAGTCTAAGGGTTTGATTACAATTAAAAGAGTGATTATGACTGTAAAGCAATCACTCGGTCCGATCGTGACAGAAGCAAAGTTAATTGTCTGATAGTGACAGAAACATGAAATCATCCAAATACAGGTGGAAGCAATTTAAAAGGTCCGACTACGACAGAATGTAATCTTGAAGACCTAATTTTATAACTGGGATCAATTGTAATAGTCTTGAAAGACCAATTGTAATCCAAATTATATATGTATAAAGAAATAACGAGGATAATTTCTAATTTCTTTGGACTTTGCGCCAAAATGAATCTTTGCAACATTATCAAAGGTATTCGGATTCAATCCGATGTAAATCAATACCGACCTCAGTCGGTGGGGAAATGGTCCAGTATACGAAATCTAAATCACCTAATAAAATAATCACGTGAAATAAATATGCTAAAATATAGACGCAATCGTCCAATAAATGGATGTTGAACCCGAAAATATCGGGATTTAAACAAGTCCCGGGTGGCAAACTCGCCCGAAATCTACAAAAGTCTGGAATAAACCCCGGCCTCCCCACTCGACACCGGAGGATAAACGGATCCGAGTCCATGTGTCAACCCGGAATATGGCGTTCGAAAGTCCCGCCGACAACGGAAATACACACACCCGATAGCCGAAAATTGATGTCCGGACTCGCGCCAAAGGTCGCGTACGACTCGGATGGGCCGAAAAGGTTAAATGCACGTGCCCTCCGAAAATGGAGTCAAACGCACGTGAACGGGCAAAACGCACGTCAAATGCGCGTGGGTGCGCGTGTGTGCACGTGCAGGGGCACGGCACCGCCGGTTCGCGCAGGGGCGCAGCCCCGCCGGTCCGCGCGGGGGCGCCCCCCCCCGTTCGCGCGGGGGCGGGGTGCACCCCCGCCAGTCCGCGCAGGGGCGCACCCCCGCCGGTCCGAGCGGGGCACCCCCGCCGGTCCGTGCGGGGGGCGCACCCCCGCGGTCCGCCCAGGGGCGCACCCCCGCCGTGTCTGCGCGGGGGGCGCACCCCCGCCTCCGCCCAGGGGCGCACCCCCGCCGGTCTGCGCGGGGGCACCCCCCCCCGGTCCGCGCGGGGAGCGCACCCCCGCCGGTCCGCGCGGGGGGCGCACCCCCGCCGGTCCGCGCAGGGGCGCACCCCCGCCGGTCTGCGCGGGGGGTGCTCCCCCGCCGGTTTGAAACTAGAAAGTGACAATTCTCATGAGTTTGAATGATGATAGTTTAGGTTTGACCAAATCTTAAGAGGTCTCAAACAGACTGAGTACTGTCAGTAGGAGAGCGGTTCCCTTGGAGAAGTCACATGCACATTTGACTTTTTTTACCGGACTTTGGATTTTTAGTATTCTATATGGTTATTTGAATTATCAAATTTTTAGATAGACCAAATTATGAGAGATTAAAAAGTTAGCATTTCGCTAAAATCATCAAAATCGCGATTTTCTTCTTCGTGGGAGAGTTGACTTTTTATTGGTAAGAGATATGATTTTTTTGATATTTTTATTGGATTCAAATGGGGGGGTACTTCCTTATTTACATGTAATATCTTAAGTAAATGAAACAACAATTATAACATTTACTTAAATGATATTCAGGTAATAAGAGGATCCTGACAACCCTGCTTGAAGAGGATCCTGACTCCTCACAACCCTGCCTGACACACATACATAAATATCATATATATATATATATATAATAATCATGCGAATCGGACCCGATTCGCCTCGATTCTGGGCGAATCAGGGATCGCATCGGATCCATTCGATTCGCGGCCGGGTGGCGAATCCATGCGGATCACAACTCGGCCCGCCCCTGATCCGCTCCGATTCGGGGGAATCGGCCGATTCGCCCCGCCATGACAAACCATGATTCTAAGTCCTCCGTGGTCATGAAACGACACACGTCGAGCACATATTCTAAGTCCTCCGTGGTCATGAAACGACACACGTCGAGGCACATGGTCTAAGTCCTCCGTTGTCATGAAACGACACACGTTCAGGCACTCATAACTCAAGTCCTCCGGTGTCATAAAACGCACACGTTGAGGCACATATATTGAAGTCCTCCGGTGTCGTAAAACGGCGCACCTCGAGGCATGTAACCTATGAGGCACAAACACCTCACTGGTAACACATATGTACTCATTACCATGTAAACGTCCGACGGAGGCACAACACCCTGTCGTCGACGCCCATGTACTTGGCTTGTTGTATACACGCCCAGTGGAGGTACAAAACCCCACTAAAGGCGTACATGTAAATGTAAACGTCATGTCATAAATATAAATGACATGAGCATGCTTGAATAAAATTGTGGAAATCATTTGTCATCTGCCTTTTCTTTTAAATTTCGGCATACGGTCTTTAATGAACATTACGCATTCGAAGGTATTCGAGTGTTATACTCGATGTAATGAAACATCGACTTCGGTCGGTGGGAACGGTCCAGTACACGACCACTCCAATCGCTCTGAACGCGAGCGCACGCGGAAAATAAATTAGAGGATCAGGGTTCGCACCCAATATTCCTCATAAAATAAATTTTGTCTGTTTCTTGTAAACAGTCTGGCACGCCCACGCAAACAAATTCATCTCGAGGATAAACGAGAGATGAAGAGAGAAAAATTCCGCGTTCCAACAATGGACATGCAAATTTTCTCACATTGAGCGGAATTTAAATAATTTGTTTGTTAAAATAGATGGCACACCCACATCCATCATTTTAGAAATAACTTTTTTCCGCTTGTTCGACAGGCTGCTGTTGGGGCCATGTGGACACAAAAAATTTTTAACCCCTTAACCGATGGGGCTACCATCGGTTAAGGGGATTATTTCCCCAAACCGATGAAGCACCATCGGTTGAGGGGAAATCCCCCTTTAAATCCCTAACCGATGGGACTACCATCGGTTAAGGGGATTTTTCCCTTCAACCGATGGGAGTTCCATCGGTTGAGGGGAAATTCCCCTTCAACCGATGGGAGTTCCATCGTTAAGGGGAAATTCCCCTCTAACCGATGAAACCTCCATCGTTAAGGGGAATCCCCTTTAAAAAAAAACAGAAAATAAAAAAAAAACAGGGAATAGGCACATCCCCTAACCGATGGTACCCCCATCGGTTAGAGGAGTGCCCCTCCCTCTAACCGATGGTACCCCCATCGGTTAGAGGGATTTTAAAATCCTCTAACCGATGGAACCCCCATCGGTTAGAGGGAATTCCCTCTAACCGATGGAACCCCCATCGGTTAGAAACCCCCATCCCATGCAATGTAAGGGTGCCTTCCCCTATAAAAGGCACCCCATCCCCCCCATTTCAAGAGGTCGGCCCCGGGGAGATGCCGGCTCCCTGGAGAAATTACTGCCCCCTCTTTTCTGAAATTCTGAAAGAATAGAAAATTTCCAAAAGTCTCCCGTCTCTCTCTCAATCTCATTTCTTGTGTGAGTGAAGGTACCAAATCTTCTTCCCCCGAGTGTTGAGAGGTTATCCGTATGCGGCATCGGCAAACTTCATCGGCTAAAAGTCCGCAATAGCGGCACTGGCCCTCACGGGCTATAGGTTCTAATACCGTCCATTTTGGACATATGGTATTTTAGATACCTTTGTTATTCATGCCACCTCCCATCGAGTTTTAAACTCTCCGGGATGGTGTGTTTGTGCTATATGCATATGTTTCTTAGAGGAGACTCTGCCCAAGTGGAGATTCTGCTCGAGAACATATTCATATATTCACAGATTTGCATTTTTTATATATATGCTTCCTAGAGGAAACTCTGCCCAAGTGGAGATTCGCCTAAGAACATATCTATAAAGTTCAAATCTGTGTTATATTTATATGTTTCTTAGAGGAGATTCTGCCCAAGTGGAGATTCCGCCCAAGAACATGTTTATATATTCACAAATTTGTATTTTTATATGCATGATTCCTAGAGGAAACTCTGCCCAAGTGGAGATTCCGTCTAAGAACATATTTATAAAACTCAAATTTGTGCCTATACACATATGTTTCTTGGAAGGAAGCCCTGCCTATGACAGAGTTTTCCCTCTAAAACATATCAATATAATCACAAACTTTGTATTCATATACATGTTTTCCAAGAGGAAACTCTGCCCAAATGCAGTCTCCGCCCACGGGCATGTTTATATAATCATAAAATTCGCAATTATATGCGTATATCTCTCAAAAGGATTCTGTATATGCAGATGGTACCTTTTACCGAACATTCCACTCAAAAGGGAATACCGGTGAGAAAATATGCGTAAACTGCAAATTTATGATCGTATATACACATACCTTTTTAAGGGCAAAATCCCTCCGGACAAAAGGTTCTCTGGGGACACATGGATATAAGTACATGTTCATACGGATATATCTCCATGAGGGAATCCCGCATAAGCGGAAACTCTGCCAAAATAAAATTATGAAAATTGTGATGATATACACACATCCAAAGAAAAAGGGGACAGGACCCGAACTGTGACAGGACCCGAACTGTGACAGGACCCGAACTGTGCTCAGTCATTCCAAAGAGCAGCATAAATGCATACTCACAAGAACTGCGTTCATTTGGACAGTTTTCAGAAAGGAGTTCAAATTGACAAAAGCGTCAATGGAATTACGTACATACGTTCTTTGAAAATCATACTCAAACAAGCAAAGAAAAATGAATGATGAATAAATGAAACGATGAACGAGGAGAAAGGAAATTCTGCCTCAATTCAGACTTCATTTAAAAGAAGGATGTTATAAAAGAATTAATGTAGCAACTCTTCTAATACAGAAGTGCTACTTTGAATCACAACTTCCCCCAAGTTCAGAATCAAATGCACGGGTATACCCGTTTGCAATAATAATCCTCAGGTTTTCCAAAATAAAACCTTCAAACAACATCTTTCTAAAAAAAAAGGAGAGGAGGGAGACCCCAAATGGGTTCACGGAAATACATCTGTTCCCTTCTTAAAAGTCATATATCGGACTCCACAAGGGCAGTCTTTTCAAAAATGAAACACTCAAAGCAAAAGTATTTCAAAATAACCAAAAGAAAAAATGATACATCATGACCAGGATTTTCTAAAAAAAGTGTGTATTTTCTCATCCCCTTTGCTATGAATGGTATTCGAGTTAAAACTGGTGTTAAAATAACACCAAGAGTCTTAACTCGATGTAAATGTAACATCGACTCCGGTCGATGGAGACAGAGGTCCAGCACATGCTACCTCAATCACCTGATGAGTATAGATACGGGACTCAAGGAGTTCAGATTAAATACGGCGCACCCGTCCGTTCCTCGGACATCATACCCGTCCGTCCCTCGGACATCATACCCGTCCGTCCCACGGACATCATACCCGTCCGTTCCTCGGACATCATACCCGTCCGTCCCTCGGACATCATATCCGTCCGTCCCACGGACATCATACCCGTCCGTTCCATGGACACCCAAAATACCTTCTCCGCATTGCGCGGACTCTTTCTTCTGTCTGTTAGACAGACTGGCACGCCCCGCAAATCACAATACACAAATCAAAGCATGTGAAATAAATGAATACCCAATGAAATGAATACATGAAGCAGATAAAATGAAATGAGCAATCCAAAATCAAATGATATGTCAAAATGATATCTTTCCCGTGTCAACAGGCACAAGATCAGGAGTTGGTCATGGAGACATGATATACGACGTCAGGATTTTTGTTGGGTATGAGGCTTACTACAAGTTATATGTCAGAAATAAGACCAAGGATGTAGAGGAGACAAGGGGGATATGAAAGCTAACAATGTCAGGCAGCCTATGATTGCCCACCTTAGGAGCCACATTATGGTTTAGGGCCTACATATACTCCATTTCTGTTTCAGCCGCTCACTTTACTGTACTCAGATATTAGCAGTTACCTTCTTGGAGCAGAAAGAGGATGGGCACCATGACTTGATATATAGATACAAGCATGGTTTGCCGGATCGGATTGAATCGGTCCGATTCGGCCGAATCGGATCGAATCAGGAGAAACCCCATTCGCCCGATTCCCATCCGATTCCCATGCGAATCGGTCCGATTCTGGTGAATCGTGGCGGATCAGGGAAAACCCATGTGAATTTGGCTTATTGTCACGGGATTAGTTGATCAACTTGTACTTCACTGCATTATTTGCAGGCATTGCAGTTCCTCTTTTTTCCTTCTTCCAAGTTCCAAGTGTTATTAGACATAGTAGTGATCAGCATTCTGTTTTGATGCAATGACTTTCTTTGGCCCTTTTCAGGTTCTATAGAGGACGAGACAAAACAGTTGTTGCATGTCTCCACTTCCCAGCAATTGGATGTTGTCCGTTGGAATGTAGTAAACCAAGATGAGGTATGAATATGGTGGCTGACATTTTATAATACATGTCAACATGCACGTATTCCTATGCATAATAAACTGATTTTACATCTGAAACTTGTCTTTTTATTGCTTCATGGGATACCTTTTCTATTTTCCAGGGAACGTGTCTGAAACTAATTTTCTGCACAATCCCCTTTTTTTCTACAGGTTGCTTGTGCATCTAGACAATCTAACAAAATACTTATTTTTGACATTGGCTATGTATCATCTGAACCTGTTGAAGTAAGTTTCATTCTTTATTTTTGTGAATGTAGGTCATCCTGCATGCACACATTCTTGTGAGTGCAACATGTGTATGTCATGTATGCATTGTAGGTTGTTGGGTTCCCCTTCATGTAAAAGTTCATATCTCTGATTGAATTCTTTATTCATATATTGCATTTTTGGATTTATTATAGTCTCTTTATTTGTCTCTGAGTCCTTTTTTTGAAACAATTTATTTGTTTCTGAGTTGACATAGAGGGTCCCTTTTCTTCAAGTCTTTACTGTCTCAAGGTTTACCTTTGCTAGAGTACCACTTTGTGATAACCATGTTAACACCTACATTTCGAATTTTATATGTAGGTGTTAGAGAAAGGGAGATCGAAGTCTTCGTTGCATGAATGCAGTGTGCATCGTGGATTACCTGATATTGCCTTTACTAAATCTGACAAATTTAGGTCTGTGACAACCTCTAAAAATAGCTTTCGTATTCAGTGTTGAGTGGTTGAATCTTTCTTTCTTTATGATATATGCATACTAAACTGGATACTTCCTGTGCCTGAATAGGTGCTTGTGGAATGCGGAAAAATTTTATGTGATTTGATTTGATTTTTTATTTTGCCTTGCGGGGTGTGCTAGTCTGTCTACCAGACAAAAGTTGTAATCCGCTCGATGCGGAAAAGTTTTATGTTCATTGGACGAATGCGCCTTTTGTTTTATTTTAAAAGATTTGTTCCGCATGTTTTATTTTATCAGACGATTAGGGTTACATGTACTGGACCCCTTCTCCATCGACCGGAATCGATGTTAATTTACATCGGATTAAAATCTTTGATGTTGATTTGCATCAAATTTATCCCAAACACCCTTGATAGTAGAGTCGAGGTTTACATCTTTTTCTGGAAAACAATAACACAGTGAATTGTTTTTATCGGACGAAATAAATTTTTTTTTTTAAAGAGCATGGACTCCATTTGTGAGTTTAACATGCAATTTGATCAAAAAGGGATGTTCCCAGGAAGTTATTATTGAACGAGTGGTGTTTTGGGCAGAGCTTCCGCATGGGCAGGGTTTCCGCTCAAAGACACACACGAACATTTGGTGAACATATGGTCGTATTTTGGGCAGAGTCTCCGTATGAACAGAGTTTCCCCATGAAATACACACATATGAACATATACTTTGTGAACTTATGAGTATGCTTTTGGGCAGAATCCCTGCTTGGGCAGAGTCTCCTTATAAAGACATACGCATATGAATACAAACATATTTTACCCTCATGGAGTCTCACTCAACGTGAGGAAAATAACATAGACGTGTTTAAATGTTTATGCCCATGGAGACTAACTCGACATGGAAATATTTGAACACGAGAACATTTGATATTTAAATATCTTATGTCCATGGAGACTAACTCAACATGGAAGATATTTAAACATCTGATCACATGAACTTGTTTAAATATTTTGTATCCATGGAGATTAACTCGACATGGAAAATATTTAAACAATGAAACACATGAACACGATCATTTAACAATTTTTATCTCTATAGAGACTGACTCGATATGGAGATATGAACATGTATTTGAATTTTAAAACCCCCCCATGGAGACTGACTCGACATGAGGGGAGGATTTATAAGAGATTTTGTGGTCGGATGGGGGACGACCTTGACTTGCCGGAGGCGAGTACCTTCATGTCGAACACGAGCATAATCTTCCCCAACAAGTTTTCTTTTCGATCTTTCAATTTGCTCGATCGAATCCCTCCCTCGAAAGAAAGGACCCCCATAATTTTCTTTTCGCCACCCCCATTTGCCATCGGGCTACATGGGGCATTTATAGGGGTTTTCCCCTTTACATTGGAAGAGGAAGAGAGAGACATAACCGGGGGGAAGTCTCCCCGGTTATGGAGAGAGATGCACGTAGCATAACTGGGGGGACCTCCCCCCGGTTAGGGACAGTTTCTTAACTCGGGGGAGGTCCCCCCGGTTAACGGCTTCTCCCCCTTAACCAGAGGGAGATCCCTCCGGTTGGGAGCTATTGACCGGGGGCTCCTTCCCCTGATTTTCTATAAATATCCCCCCTCGGGTTTTTGTCGGGGGTGTTGATGCCGTGAAGATCCTTTGCATTTATTGGAGATCCTCCGACGAAGAGTTGTTGGAACTTGGATTTTGCAAGTGCTTAGTGCTTCTTCTTGCAAGTGTACTTTTGGAGTTGTAATTTTTTTCGAACTCTAGGTCTTGTTGACCTCACACCGCGGAAGATTCTTTATAACTTGTCTTCTCCGAAGCGTTGTTCTTCTCGAACTTGTACTCCATTGAAGGATTTGGTATCTTGCTTCCATGACAAGTTTTTCTCTTTTAACTCGAAAAAGACTTGTACCCAATATTACCTAAGTAACCATAACATTACCTAAGTAACCATTGGATCAATATAAATAGCTCCTGGCATCCTTTCGTGGATATCCATTGCAAACTTTTCGGGGTTCAACAATGCTCCTATTAATTACTTATTGTAGTTTATCCTAAAAAGACCTAAAAGTACTTTGAAGTTTGACCTACAATATGATGATGCAATGACTTGGTACAGGGAATGAAGGGATAAGAATATATTGCACACTAACAATCCTACAAGGCTTATAGAGGTATCTAGTATTTTATTTCCTCAACCATTATCACAAAGAGAACAACAATGAAAAGGAGACAAAAGATGTATGGAACATACATAGGGTATTCCTTTATGGGGCTGGTTGCAGCAAATACCCTGTTGATGGGCCCGACTATATTAGAAAGCACAGAGAAGGTGGAGCAGTCAAAGATGGCAGCAGTTCCTTCTTTCATAGTCAAGGTGAAGAAGAAAGCATGGATGGCAAAGTCGGCCGATTCAGGTCGGAATCAGCTGACTAGGGTCGTAATCGGTCTATAGCGACCCGATTTGGGGGGGGGGGGACGATGACCCACCCACGATGTAAGGTGGGATCGAGGTGGATCGAGCAGAATCGACTGGATCGGCCCGATCTAGTCCGATTCCACCTCGATTCCATCTGATGTAAATAAGATTTTATATGTAAATAAGGAAGTACCCTCCATTTGAATCTAATAAAAATATCAGAAAAATCATATCTCTTACAAATAAAAGTCAACTCTCCTATCTAAGAAGAAAATCGCAATTTCGGTGGTTTCATCAAATAGTGACTTTCTAATCTTTCATAATTTGACATATCTAAAAATTTCATAATTCAAATAAACCCAATAGAATATTAAAAGTCTAAAGTCCGGTAAAAAAAGTCAAACGTGCATTTGACTTCTTTAAGGGAGCCACTCTCCTACTGACAGTATTTAGTCTGCTTGAGACCTCTCAAGATTTGGTCAAACATAAGCTATCATCACCGAAACTCATGAGAATTTTCACTTTCTAATTGAAAAGAAACTAGAAAGTGAATTCTCATGAGTTTGGGTGATGATAGTTTAGGTTTGACCAAATTCTGAGAGGTCTCAAGCAGACTACGTGCTGTCAGTAGGAGAGTGGCTCTCTTGGAGAAGTCATCTGCACATTTGACTTTTTTTTACCGGACTTTAGATTTTTAGTATTCTATTGGGTTTATTTGAATTATGAAATTTTTAGATTTGTCAAATTATGAAAGATTAGAAAGTCGCTATTTTGATGGAACCACCGAAATCACGATTTTCTTCTTAGATGGGAGTGTTGACTTTCTATTTAAGAGAGATGATTTTTTTGATATTTTTATTGGATTCAAATAGGGGGTACTTTCTTATTTATATGTAACATCTTAAGTAAATGAAACTACAAATATAACATTTACTTTTTTTCTTCATTTTTTAACTTGGTCGATCCTGGATCGGCCAGATTCCCATGGAATTGGGCGGATCCTGCGATCCAACTCGACTCGGATTGGGGTCGGCTGGGTCCGATTCAGCACCCCGATCCGACTCTGCCATCCATGGAAGAAAGAGCAAGGCAAAGCAGGAGCAGCAGCTTGACATAATGATGCAGTGGTACCCCAAGGCAATTGTGCCAGCAGTGAGGCACTGTCAGATCAAGGGACCAAAACACAGGAAGAGAGAAATCAGGGCCACAGATGGGTCCTGGAGCAGCACTTTCGACTCCGCTTTCTTTTAACTTAAGAGTTCTCATGTTGATAGCTTGAGGGTGAGGGAATTTAAGCCAAAACCTGCCCTCCTCAAACCAATTACTGAACCAGCAGCCTGGTGAGAGTAGGTTGGTATATTATTAAAAATATCTTAACATGATTGATGAGTTTCCTTTTTCTGAAGCCCTTCACAACTGAGATTCTCATATTTGCAAGAATCTCACAAACTTACTTTCCTCGATCTTTGGTTTAAATCTACTGGTGCCTCTATGAACACATTATGTGCAAGATATAAAAAGCCATATTGGGAATTGGAATGATAGAAGAATGCTTCCAGCTTCAAGGTTCAAATGGAACTGGTGATTCCAATTCCAGCTCTGGTCTGGCAGCTGACTAAGACAGAGACTTGTTGAACCCGGAAAAAATATCGGGATTTAAACGAACCTCGGGCGGCAAATTCGCCTGAGAAGCCACAAAAAGGTCCGTGCATAAACCACGGCCTCCCCACTCGAACACCTGAGATAAATGGACTCGAGTCCACGTGTCGACCCGGAACGACCTGGAGTATGACGTTCAAAAGTCCCGTCAACAGTGGAAATACGCACCCCGGATAGCCGAAACTCGATGTCCGGATTCGCGTTCAAGATCGCGCCCGATGCGAACGGGTTCGAAAAAGTCAAATGCACGTGCTCTCCGAAAATGGAGTCAAATACACGAGAAACGGTCGAAAGCGCACGTCGGGTACATGTCAAATGCACGTGGGTGCGCGTGTGCACGTGCGCGGTACGGCCGTCAACCAACAAACAAACTTCAGAAAGCCCCAGAGCTCTCCAAGCACGAAATGGCCAAAGCGTGGGAGGCCCAGGCCAAGGTGCACCCTCGCCGGTCTGCGTAGGTGCACCCCTCCAGTCCGCGTAGGGGCACACCCGCGCTGGTCCGCGCAGGGGCGCACCCCCGCCGGTCCGCGCGGGGGGCGCACCCCCGCCGGTCCGCGCAGGGGCGCACCCCCGCCGGTCCGCAGGGGCGCACCCCCGCCGGTCCGCGCGGGGGGCGCACCCCCGCCGGTCCGCGCGGGGGGCGCACCCCTGCCGGTCCGCGCGGGGGGCGCACCCCCGTCGGTCCGCGCAGGGGCGCACCCTCGCCGGTCCGCGCAGGGGTGCACCCTCGCCGGTTCGTGCGGGGGCACCCCCGCCGGACGCGCGGGGGGCGCACCCCCGCCGGTCCGGGCGGGGGGCCCACTCCCGCCGGGTCAGGCTGGGCACTCCCCCGCCAGACCAGGCAGGGGACCCCGCCGGTCCGGGAAGGGGCGCGCACCCCTGCCGGTCCGGGCAAGGGGCGCACACCCCCGCCGGTCGCTGCCTCTCTGCAGCGCTGCCTCGACGCTCGTGCTGCGTCGTCGCCTGTGCTGCGCACCCCCGCCGGTCCGGGCAAGGGGCGCACACCCCCGCCGGTCGCTGCCTCTCTGCCGCGCTGCCTCGACGCTCGTGCTGCCTCGTCGTCTGTGCCGCGCTGCCGGGTCGTGTACCTCCGTCGGTTCGACCCGCCAAAACCCCTGTAAATAGAGGGGCAGGGCCTTCCTTACAACCCCCCGGCTTCCAAAGGGGCGTAGCTCTCGAGTGCGGACCCCCGCCTGAGGGATTTTCTCTTCCCCACGCTGGCGAGATGCTCTCGCGTCCCAGCGAAACTTGAGGCCATCTGGCGCTCGAGAATTCTCTCGCGCAGATCCTCAGGAGAAGTCCCCCCTCCTTTGGGAGGGAGAGGACCCGTTTGTTCTCCGCATGAAGACCCCAGTGCGGGACCCTGTTTGTGTAAAATTACACAAAGGCCCCCCTGGGGAGGAGAAGACTTGTGCATGCGTGTGAAATTGCGCATATGTCTCGTACACGGGCCCAAGCTTCTGTGAAAATACACAAAGCCCCCGGGGATATAAAATTTGTGTATGTGTACATCAAAAGTACACATATACTCCCGTCAGCCAGAAATTTGCAGGAATACCCCTGCTTCTGAGAAAATTGCAGAAATGTCCCCATGAAGGATAAAATTGCAGAAGTACCCTTGCTGCCCAGAAAATTACAGATACGTCCTTGCGGCATGGAAAATGGCAAAGATAGCTTGACGGTTCGCGCCTCTTGTCCAATCCGGTGGAGCGGGACCCACGTCGCTTCTATGAAGTGGCGTGCGCTCTCCTGGGCGTGACTTGAAGCCGGACTCGAGGGGAGTTCTCGGGAAATGTCACCAAATGACAGGAATGTCCCGTAAGGCCAGAAAACGGCCGGGATGTCCGAGAAAGTCAGGAAATGACAGGATTGTCCCATAAAGCCAGAAAACGGCCGGGATGTCCGAGAAAGCCAGAAAACGGCCGGCAATGTCCTAGACAGCCAGAAAAAATGGCAGGGATGTCAAAAGGGACGCCAGTAAGCCTACACGCTTACGGAAACGCGGGAATAGGCCTACACGCTTACGAACACGCTGATAGGCCACTGCTGAAAAAGGGTTGTCCGTGCGAGAGCTTGTAAAAGTCTGCACTACAGCCTTAAGGAGAGGTCCTTAGCAGTCCGTGGTGTTCGACTCTGCGCTCGCGCCGCTCAGAGACGCCACAGGTGGTTATACGACCCCCATTGGCTCTGTTAAAGTCCTCTGGTGTCATGAAACGACACGCGTAGAGGCAAATGTTCAAGTCCTCCGGTGTCATAAAACGACACGCGTAGAGGCACACGTTTAGGTCCTCCGGTGTCATGAAATGGCACGCGTAGAGGCATGTTGTCCGACGGAGGCACAAACACCCCGTCGTTGACGCAAGTGTAACAGTCAAACCATGTGAGCATACGGTGGAGGCACAAACACCCCATTGATGACACAAATGTACTCATTACCATGTAAGCTCCCAACGGAGGCACAAACACCCCGTTGCGAGCGTAAATGTAAACGGTACAAATGTAAATGTCATAAATATAAATGACATGAGTATGCTTGAAATAAATTGTGGAAATTTATTTGTCATCTGTTATCCTTTAAAATTTCGGCATATGGTCTTTTAACAAACATTACACATCCGAAGGTATTCGAGTGTTATACTCGATGTAAATGAAACATCGACTTCGGTCGGTGGGGAACGGTCTAGTACACGACCACTCCAATCACCCTGAAAACGCGAGCGCACGCGGAAAAAATAAATAAATGAAATGAAATGAAATTCGAGGGTATCAGGTTTGCACCCAATACCCCTCATAAAATAAATCTCTTTGTTTGTTTCTCGAAAACAATCTAGCACGCCCGCAGAAGTGAAAAGGAACATGGACGGAACCCTCCGGGGCGAAATTCATTTCAAAAATAAAATAAAATTAAAAAAGGGAGAAATTCCACGTTCCAACAAGACTCTTGCAAGAATTTGATAGAACCTTATGAGATGCCTTGATTACAAGCTTATAGTTTATAGTCAAGTGCTCAACTATGAACATATTGCATGAATGGTTTGGAAGGATGATTGGGAACTGGAAACAAATGAGGCTCATTCCAATTTCACTTTGGCCTGATTCTGGCTGTTTTCAAGGCCATAATTGAGAACTAAAAAAGGTGGATGGGGGGGGGATCATAAAATTGAAGAATGGAACTTGGAAGCCAGGCTCTCTTGATAACTGGAAATAACCAAAGAAAATGGTTACAAAAGTAAACATGAAAGGGAAAGAAGAGGAGGGGTGAATACATCACTTCTCTGAATCGACATGACAGCAGTAGGTGGCACCCATCTCTAACAACAGCAAACAGGCGGGATTAAAGTTGTGGCGTAGGTACACCCATCCACAATCATCTGCAACCCACTCCCCTGGGGTCTATTTTCACAAGCACAAGGGAGAAAGGGTCAGGGAGGCAGCACAGATGTAAATGATTAGTATGGTTCGTGTACCCAGCCTAGGGGTGATGAATAAGATAAAGTCTGTAAACAGCTCTTGAGGATATGACATCATTGACATGGTAACTTAAAATCTGAAGTTCTGAACAATGGTGTAAAACACTAATCTTTTGTTGGAAGTGTCTGTTCTTGTTCAAAGCTGGCTGAATTGGACCAGTCCGGACGATTTCCAACTGAACTGGTAGGGAGTTTTAATTCCACAGGTTTTATGAGATTTTGGGAACCCTATGTCAAGCCTTCTTTATGTAGCATCATACTTTTTGACCCTAATTATAGAAAATTTTGATATTCCACTATTGAACCCTAAAAGGTTATGGTGGATATCTATCGAAGAAGTGCCAAAGCCTATTTGATGCGAAAGTGGGACTACAGACAACGTAAATTCGGCGATAAACGACATCTTTATGGCTTGGCAAAAGTTCCCACATTATTGATGTATTTACTTTATTATTTGAGTATTTGATTGTAAGAATAAGGCCCAAATGAGCCCAATAGTGCATTTCTCTTTTCTGGTCATTTTTAGGTGCGAATTTGCTTAATTTAGGTCCCAGGGTTATGTTTTCATTATTATGTCTTTTGGGAGTCTTAGGGTTTTAATCCCTATATAAAACTCTTGTAGACAACGAATGGAGGTATTGATGTTAATGAGAGTTAAAGAAATCCTTGAGCCGCCACCTTCCCTTCCTCTCTTTCTCTCTACGTCTCTCCCTGCGCTATCTCCTCTCTCTGCGTCTCCCTCTTCCCTTCCTCCAGCGAACTCCAACTTCTTCCCTCTTCGTTCTTCTTCTCTCTTTTCCCCACATTCCGCATCAGTTTGGTATCAGAGACAAAAGATCCACGCTCCTCTCCTTCGCGCAAAGCCGTCATCTGCTCTCTGCAACCGACGCCCTGCGCACAGGAGAGCCACCCTCGCCACAACGCGAGTCCCAGTGTCTTCGCCGCGGGGATCGACGTCCTCGCTCGCGTGAGGACCCCACCCGCGCACAGGTCGCCCGCGACCGCCTCGCCCGCCCCTGCCCCTGCGCCAGGCCCTCACGTCGTCGCCTGCGACCGCCACGCCCCTGCTCTGTGCAGCCCCCTTTTCGTCGCCCCGCGACTCCGCGCCCCAGCGCCTGCGACTCCCGCCCCTGCGCCCATGAACCCGCGGCCCAACGCGAAGTTGCCTCGGCGCCTGAGGACCCTGCTCCCCGCGTCCCTGCACGCGCGAAGCTGCCCTCTGTGCCTGCAGCACCCCGCCCTCGCTCGCGACGCCGCACGAGGACCCTAGTACGAGGCCGTGTTTTTTCTGCTTCCCGCCGGCGACACGTGGTCTCACCGCGCACCTTACTCCCGCGCTCCACGCGGCAGCCCAAGCATCCTCCCGGCACCCAAGCCCCCCGCCGCCACACGCGGGCTTGCCCTAGTGTGGACATGGGATTTTTCTCTTCCATTTATGTTTAAAGTGTTGTTCATTTATCTATATTTTGATTTGTATTACTGGGCGTGCCAGCCTGTCTACCAGACAGAAGTAAGGGTCTGCGCAATGCAGAGAAAGAATTTTTGTATATCCGTGAAACGGATGATTGCGCCGTGTTTTAATCTGAACTTCTTGATTCCGTGCCTTTTAATCATCAGGCGATTGGGTGGCGTGTGCTGGACCCCTGTCTCCATCGATCGGAATCGATGTTACATTTACATCGAGTTAAAAACCTTAGGTGTCGTATTAACACCAGTTTCAACTCGAATACCATTCATAGCGTGGGCGAGATATATGCATCTGTAAGAAATTCCAAGACAAACTTTTGCTTTGTTTATTTTGAACATGATGAGTTTAGTTTGAAAATAGGGTTGTCTTTTTGAAAAGAGTATGAGTTTCCTTTGTGAAACTTGTCATGTAGCTTGCATTGGGCAGGAACATGCCCGTATTAGCGAAATTATCTTCTGAGTATATACTCGTCTCCAGGGACAAGATCTCTGTTGAAGTATGCATATAAACACATAGTTTATGAACATACGAGTAAATTTTGGGACGGAATTTCAGTTTAGATGGAGTGTCCTTGAGGAAATATATGCATAAGATTGTACTTACATGGATATGTTCTCGGGGTAGAACCCCTGCGTGGGTAGAGTTCAACTCAGGAATCATATCCGTATGAACATAGACTCACGATTATATGAGTATGTATTTGAGGAGAATTTCTGTTTAGACAGAGTTTCCTCAATAAAACATATGCATATAAGCACGAGATTTGATCTATAGATATGCCTTGAGCAGAATCCATGCTTGAGCAGAGTTCTCCTCGAAGAAACATATACATGTGAGTACAAGGCATCTAAATGTCCTACCCATGGGGTATTTATAGGGTTTCGGCCCCTTACATGCCAGAGAGGGAGAGCCCCAACCGATGGTGACCTCATGATGAGGTCACCATCGGTTAGGCAGTCTAACCGATGGTGACCTCATGATGAGGTCACCATCGGTTAGCCCCTTAACCGATGGTGACCTCATGTTGAGGTCACCATCTTAGGGCCTGCCTAACCGATGGAGAGAGTAGAGGGAGAGGGGGGGTTTTGTCTATAAATACCCCCCTACACCCTCATTTACAAGGCCATCTTGCCCTTGTGCTGGAGTTTTTCTTTCTGTCTCGGAGTTCTTCTGCCCACTTCTCGGAGTTTTGCCCGATCGGAGGGCCTTTGCAAGCCTCGGATTCTTCCTCAAGCTTGTTCTTTGTACTTGTTCTTCGTACTCGGTCTATAGACCTTGTGCTGCCGGAGGTGCTGCTGGAGTCCTGCTCCGTTTCCTTGGTGTTTCGCCCTGACTTCTCGGAGTTCTGCCCGATCGGAGGGTGCCTTTGCAGCCGTCGTTTCTTCCTCGAGCTTGTTCTTTGTACTTGTCCTTCGTACTCGGTCTATAGACCTTGTGCTGCCGCAGTATTTTCCGTGCTTCGTACTTTGGACGGAGACATCTCTCCTTGTACTTTCACACTTTAACCGGGAATCCGGGCGCCATTTTAAGGCCCGGAACTCCCTGCTGCTGAATTTTGGGAAGGATCCCACTGAATAAGTTTGTAACTAATAACCTTATGGGTCATTTTAAATCACAACTTATTTGGCCTCTGAGCAGGCTGTTGATAACATATTGTAAGAAGCCCGTTGATAACCAACATTCATCTTCACGGCTCAACGACCCCTTTCATCATGTCCATGACTTGAACGATTGTCCGCCAAGAATAGACTTCCTAGCCAACGCCGGACCATCATCTGATGAATTCTATAATTCCTGCTGAAGTAACGTGTCACATTTTTACCTTTCAACAAATGCCCCCCACGGGACACGTGTCGGAACTGAAAGTGACGACACGCGACCCGTGTAAATCCTTGCTTTGCATTCCGGAGCATTTTTGTAGTGCTTTTGATCTCGGATTTCTGCTCAGCTGGATTTAGTACCTTTTTCTTCTTCTTCTGATTTTCTTTTTGTTTTACCTGTGGTTCCCCAGGCTTTCATCATGCCTTTCAAGAAATTACTTGGCCCGTGACAACCACAGCCAGAAGATTCGTGACGGGGTTGTTCCGAAAGGAATTATGATGCCTGCCCTGGCGAGGCCCCGTATTACTGAAGCAATTTACCCTCCCTGGATAGTGGTTACAATATAGTAGCAACCCTAACCCTGAAGTCTTGCCCCAAACGGCTCATTGTGATTACTCTCGCATTTGTCTTCAAAAGGAGACTTATCATATATGCGGAAAGGAGGCTATCCAAGCCATTTCCATCTGACAGGGATTATTTTCCTTTATCCAGCAGTTCATCCCACCCAATATGCCCGAGAATGATCCCTGTATTTCGGCCGAGAGGAGATATCTGGAATTTGCCATTTAAGGTTCCGGATAGCCTCCTGGGTAACCTGTGCCTTTTCCTACCCCAGTTTTCCTCTGGATATATGCCTTTGAAGAGGATGCCAACGGCTGACAACCTTGGCCCCTATAACCATGACCTTGATTGTTATACTCGGTCACGGAAGCTGTCCCCTGTTTCTGAACTTGCAGAATTCGCCATACAACTGCGATGGAGATCAATGGCACTTATTTGATGCCTGGTGATTCCCGGTCTGCCGCGGAAGTCATGATATCCGATGTCTTTGGATCGGATTATTGATTTCACTTCTCCCAGCTGGTATGGCTACTGGTCAGTTGTATCTTCTCATATTTTTCGTTATATGGGGCCACAGAATAGTTGACGGGTGTTCTGCATCACTATGGTGAATCTTGAAGAAATCTGGTATCTATGGAGCTGTTGAGGCAAGCATTGTATGACTATCCCTGTTACACAGGTGTTCTCCGAGGTTTGGTGGAGAGATTTAGCCCCGATGAATACCTTCGGGACGGCTGAGGGTGAAACTTCCATTGACTTATGGGGTTTTCACCAAATTTCAGGCCTGCCGATATCTGGGCTTCTTTATGAAGAAATTGTATTGGATGACTTGCACAGCCACCGTAGTAAGGCTCTGGCCAGTATTTCTATCCATATAGCCTCCGTTTCCTGACAAAAGTATGGCGGGACCTAGCCCGTGTCGGGAAAACAGACAGAGCATCCTCGTCTTCCTCAACTATAAGATCAGTCAGAATGCCTGGCTTCGATATTTTTATAATGGGCCATTTTGCTTCTTCGAGGGCTTTCAGTTGAGGGTCGCTGTTTAGAAGAATATCAACAGCTAGAAGTGAAAAGCCTTCCCGGGACGATTCATTTGTGCCCCGAAGGATATGGTTGGAACCTCGGCGGCTACCTGACCGCACTTATTTGGCCGCGTGTTGGACCTTAAAATGTTACAGACAACATCCTGGGTACTTTCCTTCAGGACAAACCAACAACTCTTGAGGCCACGTTAAGTTTCCGAACACGTCGGGAAAAATTAACGACTTGTACTAAAAATTGAAGTACAGATATGGCATGGAAGAAAAAAATCCAGCAGTATGAGGTCTATAAAGACCAAGTGACAAATACAATACATACACACCAGCACACAACAAATCCGGCACACAAGGTCCCATAAAGACAATTGTGAATAAGATACGTGGAAGAAATCCAACAATACGAGGTCCCATAAAGACCAAGTATGAAGTACAAGTACAAGTACAAGCACAAGAACAAGTTGGCCGCGAACCCTAAGACCCTAAGGATGCAACGACAACTCTTCACCAGCAGAACTCCAAGCAGAGAGTGGGATTCCAGCAAATTGGGTGCCCCTCAAATGAAGCATGTGTGGCCTATTTATAGGCAAAGCCCCCCCCCCCCCCATTTGAAACTCTAAACTCTACCTGGTTTAAAGAGAATGGAGGGGAGAGGCCAGTTGGAGGGTCCAACATGTTCAAATAAACAGGTCAGAGGGTCCAACCTGTTTAAATAAACAGGTTGGAAGCCCCCTCCCCTCCAACCAGTTAGGGGAGACACCCTCCAACCTTCTCTTATGATTCCTGCCCTTTTTACATGTTGGGAGACCCCCTCTAAAACCCTCCTTTTTATGTTTTCTGGCTTGTTTAACCAGTTAGGGACACCCCTCAAAACCTCCTTTTATGTTTTTTTGGCCCTTTTAACCAGATAGGAGGCCCCCCTCCAACCTTTTAATGTAAAACCGGTTGGGTGCTCCCCCTCCAACCGGTTTATATAAAACAGGTTGGAGGGGAACCCCCTGTTGACACGGGAAAAATATAATCGATCATCGTCATTTGATTTTTGAATGCTCATTTCGTTTTATCTGGTTCATGTATTCATTTCATTTGGGTATTCATTTATTTCACGTGCTTTGATTCGTGTATCATGATTTGCGGGCGTGCCCTCTTTTAACAGACAGAGGAGAATCCGCGCAATGCGGAGGAGAAATATTGGGTGTCCATGAAATGGACGGAGGTATCCGTGTGACGGATGACTGGGTTGTCCATGAAATGGATGGGGATGCCGTGTGACGGGCGACTAGGGTGCGGCCGTTTTTTTTTATCTGAACTTCTTGAGTCCATATCTATACTCATCAGATGATTAGGTAACATGTGCTGGACCTCTGTCTCCATCGATCAAATCGACGTTACATTACATCGAGTAAGACTCTTGGCATTATTTAATATCATTTTAACCCTAATACCATTCATAGCAAGGATGAGACAATATACACTTTTTCAGAAAATCCTGGTCATGATGTATCATCTTTCTTTTAGTTATTTTTGAAATGCTTTTGCCTGAGTGTTTCATTTGAAAAGACTGTCCTTTGTGGAGTCCGAGATACGGCTTTTAGAAGGGAACGGATATATTCCATGAACCTATTTGGGTTTCCCTCCTCTTCTTTTAGGTTGTTTGAAGGTTTTATTTTGGAAAATCGGAGGATTATTGTTGCAGACGGTGTATACCCGTGCATTGATTCTGAACTTGGGGAAGTCATGATTAGAAGTAGCTTCCTGTATTAGAAGAGTTGCTACTTCAACTTTTTTTTATGACGTGATATTCTTTTACAACATCCTTCTTTCAAATGAAGTCCGAGTTGTTTTAAATGAAGTCTGAATTGAGGCAGAATTTCCTTTCTTCTCGTTCATCGTTCATTCATTCATCATTCACTTTTCTTTACTTGTATGAGTATGATTTTTTGAAGATGTATGCACATATCTCCATGGATGTTCTTTGTCAATTTGAAGTTCCTTTCTGGAAACTGTCCATATGACACAGTTCTTGTGAGTATGCATTCGTGCTGCTCTTTGGAGTATCTGAGCACAGTTCGGGCTTGTCCCCTGTTTCTTTGGATGTGTGTATATCAACACAATTTTCATAATTTATCTTGGCAGAGTTTCTGCCTATGCGGAATGCCTTCACGGAGATATATCCATATGACATGTACTTATATCCATGTGTCCTTAGAGAATCTTTGCCCGGAGGGATTTTGCCCTTAAGAAAGTATGTGTGTATGACACAAATTTGCAGTTTACGCATATTTCTCACCTGTATCTCTGTTTGAGTGGAGTATCCGGCAAAAAGGTACCATCTGCATATGCAGGATTCCTTTTGAGAGACATACGCATTAATTGCGAATTTATGACTATATAGACATGTCCGTGGGCGAGACTCCATTTGGGCAGAGTTTCCTCTTGGAAACACATGTATATGAATACAAAGTTTGTGATCACATTGATATGTTTTTTAGAAGGAAAACTTTGACATGGGCAGAGCTTCCTTTCAAGAAACACATGTGTATAGGCACAAATTTGAGTTTTAGAGATATGTTCTTAGGCGGAATCTCCGCTTGGGCAGAGTTTTCTCTAGGAAACATACATATAAAAAATGACAAATTTGTGAATTACAAACTGTTCTTGGGCAGAACTCCCCTTGGGCAGAATCTCCTCTAGAAACATATAAATATAAACACAGATTTTGAAATTTATAGATATGTTCTTAGGTTGAATCTCCACTTGGGCAGAGTTTCCTTTAAGAAACATATATATAAATACGAATCTGTGAATATATGAATACGTTCTCGAGCAGAATCTCCACTTGGGCAGAGTCTCCTCTAAGAAACATATGCATATAGCACAAACACACCATCCCGGAAGTTTAAAACTCGATGGGAGGTGGCATGAATTACAAAGGTATCTAAAATACCATATGTCCGGAATGGACGGTATTTAGAACCTATAGCCCGTGAGGGCCGGGGCCGCTATTGCGGACTTTTAGCCGATGAAGTTTACCGATGCCGCATACGGACAACCTCTCACACTCGGGGAAGAAGATTTGGTACTTCATTCACACAAGAAATGAGACTGAGAGAGACGGGGACTTGGAAATCAAATTTTCTATTGTTTGGGATTTCACGGAAGGGGGACAACAATTTCTCAAAGGGGCTGTAGCATCTCCCCGGGGCCGGCCTCTTGAAATGGGGGATGGGGTGCCTTTATAGGGGAAGGCACCCCTTACATTGCATGGGATGGGGGTTTCTACCGATGGGGTTCCATCGGTTAGAGGGATGTTGGAACGCGGAATTTCCTCCCTTTATCTTCATCTCTCGTTTATCCTCGAAATGAATTTTGTTTGCGTGGGCGTGCCAGACTGTTTACGAGAAACAGACAAAAATTATTTTATGAGGAATATCGGGTGCGAACCCTGATATCCTCGGATTTATTTTCCGCGTGCGCTCGCGTTCAGGGCGATTGGAGTGGTTGTGTACTGGACCGTTCCCCACCGACCGAAGTCGATGTTTCATTTACATCGAGTATAACACTCGAATACCTTCGAATGCGTAATGTTTGTTAAAAGACCGTATGCCGAAATTTAAAGAGAAAATGCAGATGACAAATGAATTTCCACAATTTTATTCAAGCATGCTCATGTCATTTATATTTATGACATGACGTTTACATTTACATGTACGCCTTTTAGTGGGTTTTGTACCTCCACTGGGCGTGTATACAACAAGCCAAGTACATGGACGTCGACGACAGGGTGTTTGTGCCTCCGTCGGACGTTTATATGGTAATGAGCACATATGTGTTACCAGTGGGTGTTTGTGCCTCCATAGGTTAACATGCCTCGACGTGCGCCGTTTTATGACGCCGAAGGACTTAAATATATGCCTCGACGTGCGCCGTTTTATGACACCGGAGGACTTAAATATATGCCTCGACGTGTGTCGTTTTATGACACCGGAGGACTTAAATATACGCCTCGACGTGTGTCGTTTCATGACACCGGAGGACTTAAATATATGCCTCGACGTGCGTCGTTTTGTGACGCCAGAGGACTTAAGTGCAAACACTGAGGGTCTGTTGACAACCTGTGGCGTGGTCCTGCGGACTGGCGCGATGCAGCCCGAACGCTGAGGACGGAACACCAACGGGCGCCGCACGTGCGGCCTATTTAAGCTCACGCACGGATCACGCTCTGAGCACGGGCAAACTCAGAAGCCTGGGCGTACTTTGGGCCGAAAGTGGCATGCGTGAGGCCGAATGGCGTTCCTTCAAATGGGGGAGTACCCCCCTATTTATAGGGGCTCGAAGGGTCGAACCGGCGGGGGTACCCTCTCCGCGGGGGGGTCTTCCGGCTCGAGCGTCGAGGACAGGCGCTCGCGCGAGGCACCGCGGACCGGCGGGGTGTGCACGCGAGCGGACGAGCTGCGGTGGTGCGCTACCGCGAACCGCGGGGGGGGGCGCACACCCTGCCCGGACTGGCGGGGGTGCACACCCGCCTGGACTGGCGGGGTGCGGCCCCCGCCTGAACCGGCGGGGGTGCGGCCCCCGCTGGTCCGCGGGGCGCACCCCTGCCGACCGGCGGGGGTGCACCCCGCGAACCGCGGGGTGCGGCCCCCGCTGGACCGGGCGGGGGGGGGGGCACCCCTGCCGAACCGGCGGGGCGCGCCCCCCGCCGAACCGGCGGGGGTGCACACCCCGCCTAACCGCGGGGGTGCAGCCCCGCCCGCCCTGCGGGGGTGTGCCCCCCTGCCGAACCGGCGGGGGGCACGCACCCGCCTAACCGGCGGGGTGCGGCCCCCGCCCGCCCGGCGGGGGTGCGCCCCCTGCCGAACCGGCGGGGGTGCGCACCCCGCCTAACCGGCGGGGGTGCCACCGCTTGGCCCCCCTATAAATGGGGGTGGGCCTCCACCTCATTGGCCATTTCCTCCGTTTTTCGCGGGAGAGCTCTGTGGGCCTCCCGTGCGTTGTTCGTTGGTCGACGGCGGTGCCTCGCACGTGCACACGTGCGCCGCTTGTGCTTCTCCGGCCGTCCCACGTGCGTTTGTCTCCGTTTTCTGGAGGCACGTGCATTTGACTTCCCCGGATCCTTCGGCTTCGGCGCGGCTTCGAACGTTGATCCGGACACGGAGTTTCCGACATCCGGAGTACGTATTCTTCGCCGTCGACGAGCTTCTCGGGCACCTCGCTTCCGGGCCACTCCGGATTGATGCGAGCACTCGGTTCATCTCTCCCCGATGTCCGACGGGGGATCAGGAGTTCATCCCTGGTTCCCCCAGGGCGTATTTGTCGCCCGGGGTTTGTTTAAGCCCCGATATTTTCCGGGTTCACAAATGCCCCCCACGGACATCCGTCGGAGACGAAGACGACGGCGGGTGTCCCGTGGTGCCTTCGAGATACATTTTTTTTTCTTTCGCTGTTGTTTCCTTCTGCCTTGTTGCGACGTTCTTTCACCTGACGCTCGGAAACTCATTTTGGCAGGATTGATGATGCCTCGTTCCACCAAGCATCGCGGGGAGAGTAGCCGGGCGTCGCGTCGTTCAGAGGATGACGTGCGGCGGACGGGGATCCGATGCCGTATTTCACCCTTTCCCGGTGAGGGAGGACGACCCGGAGCGACTCGACAAGGGCGTCAAGGTATGTGCTTTCGGGCCTTTGGAGGAGTCGTCACCGCTGGAGGGCGTCGTGGACATGCGCCTGGTGGACCGGACCGAGCGGGGACCGCTATCGGAGGGGCAGCGATACCCCGGGCATTTTCCGCTGGATGAGCATCTGTTCCCCTTCATCCAGAGCTTTGTTCCGGTCAACTGGGAGGGCCCCGACGGACTTCTTCTATCCGAGCGAGCTCAGCTGGAGCGAGCTATTCTGGTCGGCCGCGACAGTATGATGGGGACTTGCGGCTTCCAACCCCAGCTTCCCTATGGACTATACCGCACAGGCGCATTTTCCAGAGGCGAGCCAACTGGGGCTTTTTGGCCAGGAACCCTGACCGGGTCAGGGAGCTCATGCTTGCGCAGGGTTTGAGGGAAGTACACGGGCTGCCAAGACGGGCCTACCTTCACCGGGCACATCCCACACCCTCCGGTTCTGAGTTCGTGTCGGAGGGTTATGACCGGTCCTGTTTCCTGGACCGGATTATGAGCAAGGAGGCCGCCGGTGGTATGATCGGTGGTCCGTCATCTCGTCTCACCGCTTCCGCTTTGGCGCCACAGAGTGGTTGATGGGTGTTCTTTATCATTACCATCAGTTGCTGTCTCGGTCGACCTTCTTCATGCTGTGGTCGCCGCTCTTTACAGCTACCCATGTCATTCCGGCTTCTGCAGGCCGGCGGAGAGATTCAACCGGAGGTTCAATACCTTCTGTGTAGTGGACGGGGAGGCATGCCTCGCCTTTGGGCTTTGCACAGAATTTCTGGTCTCCCGATCTCTGGCCAGTTTTTATGAGGAGGTGTGTTTGAATGACCTCCTTCGGGACCAGTCCACTGGTTCGGGCTCCTATGTTTTACCCCACAGCTTTCGTTATTTGATGAAAGTCTGGCGGGATCTGGCCCGGTGTGGTAGAGATGAATGTCCCAGTGCTTCCAAAGGGACAGTGGGTGAGCTGCGATGCTTGGCTCCGCTTCTTTTACAACGGGCCTTTCTGCTTCCATAAGGAGTTTGCCAGCGGGAGCTATGATCCGGCAGACTATTTGCAGCTATCAGTCACCCTGGAGGACAACGTAAGGTATCTCTACGCGCCTCAGGGTCGGGGCTGGAATCCGAGGCAGCTCCCAGACCGGACTTATCTAGCAGCATACCTGGTGTACTGGTTGAGTACCTTCGTTGTCCCATTTGGGGAGGAGGGAAACATCAGGCCGGAGGTTATCTATCCGGCTTGTTCCTTGGCTAGCGGTGTGCGGCTTGCCCTGGCCCCGGCGGCGCTGGCTAATATTTTCCATGGCTTGGGGGACTTGACGGCGAGCCCTTCCCCTCGTGATAGGAGTATCGTCCTGCCGACGCACTACTTGAGCGCCTGGGCTGGTCTCCTCTTGCCCGAGCTGTGTCACAACGTCACCTGGAGAATCCCTCCATGCCGCTCCTCTTCCTGTTCCGGAATCGTCCGGAACAGGCACACCAGCGACAATTGGACGAGGCGCGCCGACGACTTTCTTTTGTGCCATCGGCGGGGCAGTCGGGACTTGACCATGCTTGCTGCTCGCGAGATTTCCGCCCTTATGTCGAGGAGAGGAGGGGCGGGCAAGTTTACCGCCTCCCCCACAGTCCCGCACCGAGCGCATCTTTCCGCAAGGAGTGGCTTTGGTGCATTCGCCCCAGCGTTTTGCTCTTCCGCAAAGGGGGGTCCTTGTTCATGGAGCCGTACTTCCCGCATCGCTTCGCACGTAACTTTGGGTATGATCAGGCTGTCCGCCAATGCCGATTTTTCGCTTCCCGACAGGACATACAGGGGCCTGGATCGGCACCTCGTGGCTTCGAGCTGGTGGTGCTTTTTTATCAGACGCGACCCGTCTCAGGAGTTCTTCATCCCCGAGCAGCGGCGGGACGGTCGCGTGGACATACTGTATCCCGGTGTGGACCCGGCATAATAAGACGTTCCAGGAACACACCGATGCGGTGAAGGGCGCGGAGGGCGCTTACTTGTCTCGAGCGGGCGCCTCCATCCTTCGATCACGTCGAAGTTCCTCCAGCGGGAGTTCCCAGCGCTCGTGGGGAAAGTATCGATTGTGGGCCGCCGTCGAGCGAGGGCGCAGGTCACCGATCCAGCAGAGCGCAGAGCCCGCGCAGAGGCTTAAGAGCCCCTAGCGCGCCCCGAGGCGGTCCGGCGACTTCTCGGGACAGTGGAGAGCCGTCTCTTGTCTACTTTTGGTGGCGCCACTTCCTGCTGGACTGTGGGTACCAAGTGGACACGGGCTTTCTGCCCTATCCCTCATGACGTGTCTGGAGCTTGGGAGCGACATCTCTGCCATTCAGTTGCTCGCGTCGGCCCCGAGGGAGTTTATCAGTTGGATCGATGGGACCACCTTGCAGCATTTCTGGGATGCTATTGTTGAGGCGGGCAAGGCTGTGAAGGTCCCTTTCGACCAGGTGGTGCTCCCACCCGCCTTTTTCCCCGGCTCCGAGTGGTATGTTGTTACCTGTTCGTCTTCTTCTTCTTCTTTTCTCTTTTTTTTCTTTCGTTGACGGGACTTCCCTTGTTTCTGGCTTGAACAGAGCTTATTCTTCCGGCGGCAATGTCGAAGCCCGACACTTCACGAGTCGGAAGCGACGTCGAGTAGGGAAGCTGGCTCCTCGCAGCCAGCGCTCAGGAGGGGATCCCCGAGCCTTCCGCTTCGGTGGAGGGGGTGAGCCTGGCCTTTTGTCTTGCCGGCCGGGGGAGCTTTTCGTTCCCTCTTTCCTTTTCTCCCCGATCAGGGCATTGATTTGCTGCTGTTCTTTCTGCAGCTTTGCAAACTCCGGGAGCGAAGAGGCGGCTGGGGCGACCCCGCGCGAGGACCCTACCCTCCGCCGAGGACAACTACAACCCCACATTTGATGGGACGCCGTCCCAGACATGACGGGGCTCCCTCAGGTGGCTCTGCCTGAGCCAGGTGCGCGGCGGCAAGTGCGCATATATATACGCGTGTGCATAGTATTCGCGCCTCTGCATCTTTCCTTTTTTTTTTTCTTTGGGCTCGTTGTTGTGGCCATGGGCCTAATCGCCTCCCGCTTCGTCTACCTCCTTAGGGTACGTGCCGGGGGAGGCATCCGCTGGCGGAGGTACCTCGCATCGGACTATGTTGACACCCTCGCTTCAGGAGATTCACCGCTTGTTGGTCTCCAGCCCCCGGGTGAGCTACCCGGTTCTCGGACTTTGCCCCGGGGCTGCTCGAGGGAGGAGCTTGCCGCGGGCTTCGCATTGCGCCAGTGAGTACCTCTCGGTCTCTCCATTTAGTTGTTGCCCGCCTTCGCACCTTTCCTTTCTCTCCCCCCCTCCTTTTTTTTTCGAGGAAGCGATAAGTGACTTCGTCTTCCTCTTGCATGACGATCGCCTCTCCGGCTACGCTTCCCGCCGGTCTCCTCGGGAGGAGGGTGAAGTTCTAGAGAGGGTAGTTGGGGAGATGATGTACAGACTTTTGCCCAAGGGTGGTCTTCCTTTGTTGTTCACCCTCGGTTTTGCCGGGGCAAGGGGTTTGACTTGCTTGATATGCGCATTCATCCTTCTTGCAGGCGGTGCCGAGATCGTGGCGGTAATGATGGAGATGGGTCCTTCAGTGGCCGTTTTTTCCTCGGCTGCGACTCAGGCCGGGGCAGAGGGGGCCCCTCACGGCGTCGTGACGGCTCTGCCTCTTTCGGAGTCCGGCGAGTCTTCGACAGGTGTTTCCCTCCCCCTTGTCTCTTCCTTTGTTATAGCCTCGTCATTACTGCGTCGTGCTGACATTCATTTGCCTTTGGCAGCCGCTGGTGGCGACGCGCTCCTGCCACCTTTTGTCGCAGCATCGCCTGTGGAGCTTGCCCCTTTTCCGAGCCACGGCGTTCTTTGGCCGAGTGAGCCTCAAAGCATCCAGATGGCGGACAAGGGCGGCGTACTGGAGACCCTGATGGGGCTTGCGCGGTCCGCCATGGAGGAGAGTACCCCCCATGCCTTGAAAGGGTGCGGGGGTTCCTTTACAGGAATACCCGCGCCTATCACTTGATGGGCTTCCCACGAGACCCTGGATGGCTGCCGTCGACGCTGCTTGGGACGAGGTGAAGCAGCGATGCCAGGAGGCGACCCGCCTCAGGACAGATCCAGGAGCTCTCAGCAGAGGTTGCCCTAGAAAGCAGAGATTTGAGACTCTTCGCTCACAAGAGGGGGCGTGCTCAGCCGCGTCGAGACCTTGAGAGCAGGTTGCGCTCAATGCCATGCTGATATTGTGGCTTCCAGCGGGCGATTGAGGAGGCCTCGAAGCGCCTGCCGATCGTCAGGCCGCTTACCAGGCGCTGACCGAGGGGGGCGCGGAGGCCGAGGCAGCAGCGACCGCCTTGGAACAGGAGTTTGCGGATTCCAGACCAGGCTATTGGCCCTTCAGCGAGTCTGGCGGATCTCCGGGGAGGACCCATGCCTCTTCGTGAGAGGGAGGGGGCTCCATAGTTCCTCTCGTCCCTTTTTGCTTTCAGCCGATGTATGTACTTCACCAGCTACCCCGAGGGCTTGTCTCGGGCACCTTGTATTCAGGAATGACAAACTTTACGTTACTGCCAATGCCTTTCTTTTGACATCGTTGCAACCTTTGTCTGCATTCAGGTGACCTTTTGAGGGCTTTATTTGGGACTCCTCCTTTTGGACGCCGTGTTTCTCGGCTTGACTTGTCCTGCGTTCTACTCGGTTTCTCGGACCGGGTAGGTGCGCGATGTCTTTTGACATTGCATTCTGGCATTCTTCCAGATCTGATGCAACATCTTGGGTGCCGGGGCTGGCCTTCTCGGGGCTTGTCCACAACCAGAGTTTGATCCTTAGTCGGGGAGGCTTGCCTCTTCTGGCTTTGCTCTTCGACCTTGATTTGTATTTCTTCTTCCTGAGATTTGCCTTATTGGCTTTTCCCAGGCCTGCTCTCGCATCATCTTTTGCTTGATTTTGCATTTGTGGCATTCCTCAAGATCTGATGCAACATTTGGGTGCCGGGGTTGGCCTTCTCGGGGCTTTGTCCAGCAACCCAACTTTGATTTGATGATTTTTTTGTTCATCTTCTTTTTCATATTACCCTCCCAAGCGCCCTTTCGGGTTTTCGCCGGGGATGGCCCCCTCTAGCTTTTTCCAGTGCGCCCTTTAGGGTTTTCACACTGAGGGGTTACCCTTTTTTGCCTGAGGCGCCCTTTCGGGTTTTCACCTCAGCTGGTGTGAGGCCTTCTTGCCCTCGAACATCCCTTTTGGAGGATGATCAAGTCTCCGGGACATCTCTATTTTAGTCCCTCCTTTTTTTTTTTCTTTTCTTTCTCTTTATTTTTTTTTGTTTTAGGACCCGAGGCCGGACCTGGGGCAATGATTATGGGATCTGCCATTTGGATTCAGCCTACCATTGCGGCTTTCTGGCTAAAGAATTTCGGTTAGCCTACCACTCCGGTTTGCTGGCTAAAGGGTTTTGGTTTGACCGACCATGGAGGTTTATTGGTCAAACAGGGGATAGCCTACCTTCTTGGGGTTTTGGCTAAGGATTTTGGGTTTTGATCGACCATGGAGTTTATTGGTCAAAGAGAAATGGCCTACCTTCTTGGGGTTGCTGGCTAAAAGATTTAGGTTTGACCGACCACGGAGGTTTATTGGTCAAAGAGGGATAGCCTACTTTCTTGGGGTTTTCTGGCTAAGGGATTAGGTTTGACCGACCGTAGAGGTTTATTGGTCAAAGAGGGGTAGCCTACCTTCTTGGGGTTTTCTGGCAAGGGATTAGTTTGACCGACCAGGAGGTTTATTGGTCAAAGAGATGGCCTACCTTCTTGGGGTTTTCTGGCTAAGGGTTTGGGTTTGACCGCCGCGGAGGTTCGTGGTCAAAGAGGGATAGCCTACCTTCTCGGGGTTTTCTGGCTAAGGATTAGTTTGACCGACCGCAGAGGTTTATTGGTCAAAGAGGGATAGCCTAACTTCTTGGGGTTTTCTGGCTAAGGGTTTGGGTTTGACCGACCGCAGAGGTTTATTGGTCAAAGAGAGATGGCCTACCTTCTGGGGTTTTCTGGCTAAGAGTTTGGGTTTGACCGACCGCGGAGGTTTGTTGGTCAAAGGGGGAGGATAACCTACCTTCTCGGGTTTTCTGGCTAAGGGATTAGGTTTTGACCGACCGCAGAGGTTATTGGTCAAAAAGAAATGGCTTGATCCACCATTTCGGTTTACCTACCGAGCAGAATAGGGGCCCATCCAGTATTTTGTCTGCTGGCTGCGCGAAACATGCCTTGTATTATGATTTGATTTTGATTTTCTATCCTTCTCTTTTTTTTTTTGCATTACTGACTCCTGCGCCCTTTGGGTTTTCACATAAGCCAGCCCCCTCTAGCTTTTTCCAACGCGCCCTTTCGGTTTTTCACGTTGAGGGGTTATCCATTTTTGCCTGAGGCGCCTTTTCGGGTTTTCACCTCAGCTGGATTTTGGGCATTTTTACCCTCGGGCACCCCTTTGGGGAGTGGTCAAGTCCGCGGGACATCTCTATTTTAGTCCCTTTCTTTCTTTTTTTTTTGGAATCCGAAGCGAGGTTGAGGAACCTTGCTAGGGATTTGACTTGGTCGACCGGATGGTTTGCTGACCAGAGAGAGGTTTTAGCCTACCTTCTGGGGGTTTATTGGCTAAAGGATTGACTTGGTCGACCTGGATGGTTTGCTGACCAAGAGGGAGGTTTTAGCCGACCTTCTGGGGTTTATGGCTAGGGGTTTGACTGGTCGACCTGGACGTTTTGCTGACCAAGAAGGAGGTTTTAGCCGACCTTCTGGGGGTTTATGGCTAAGGGTTTGACTTGGTCGACCTGGAGGTTTGCTGACCAAGAGGAGTTTTAGCCGACCTTCTGGGGGTTTATTGGCTAAGGGTTTGACTTGGTCGACCAGGATGGTTTGCTGACCAAGGAGGAGGTTTTAGCCGACCTTCTGGGGTTTATTGGCTAAAAGGTTGACTTGATCGACCACGATGGTTTGCTGACCAAGGAGGAGTTTTAGCCGCCCTCTGGGGGTTTATTGGCTAAGGGATTTCACTTGGTCGACCAGGATGGTTTCCTGACCAAGAAGGAGTTTTTAGCCGACCTTCTGGGGGTTTATTGGCTGAAGGATTTGACTTGGTCGACCTGGACGGTTGCTGACCAAGGAGTTTTTAGCCGACCTTCTGGGGGTTCATTGGCTGAAGGATTTGACTTGGTCGACCTGGACGGTTTGCTGACCAAGGAGGAGTTTTAGCCGACCTTCTGGGGGTTTATTGGCTAAGGATTTGACTGGTCGACAGGACGGTTTGCTGACCAAGGAGGAGAACTAATCATAGAGGGGGATTTTTTTTCTTCCCTCTTTTTTCATAGGCTCTTTTGCCCTTGGGCACCCCTTTTGGGGAGCGACCAAGTCAGCCGGGACCTCTATTTTCAGTCCTTCCCTTGTTGTTTTTTTTTTTTTTTGAAATGGGTGCATTGCCCAACCCTAGCCTGATTCGGCTATAAGGGTCGGAGGGCTGCTGCCCAGGGAATTCATGATCAGGGGCAAAGTACATTTTGAGATGCTTGCCATTTAGTGGTGGAAAGGGGCGATCGCCGGCATGTGTTGCCAGCGTGTATCCCCCGCCTTCATACACTCCGGTGACCACGTACGGTCCGCGCCAGTTTGGCTGGAGTTTACCACTTGATTTGCCTGCCATGACCTCTCTTTGTTTGACCATGACGAGGTCACCTTTCTGAAGACACGGGGCCTAACCAGCTTGTCGTAGGCTCGAGTCATGCGGGCTTGATAGGATTAGAGATGTTTGTATGCTTCCAACCTTTTGCCTTCTAGGTCGGACAATTCCTCCAACCTTCTTTCCATTTCTTGTCGCTCCTCGGGCTGAAGACCGGTATAGACGGCTACCCTGTAGGACGACATTTCAATTTCGATGGGGAGCATGGCTTCAGCTCCGTACACCAGAGAGAAGGGAGAACACCCGGTAGGGGTCTTGTAGACCGTCCGGTATGCCCAGAGCGCTTCGTGCACCTTCTCCCCCAATCACGTTTGCGATTGCCGACTATCTTGGCAAGCAGTTTGCAAAGGGTCTTGTTGAAGGCTTCCGCCAGACCATTGGCTTGAGGGTTGTAGACCGTTGACGTCTCCAATCTATCTGGAATTTGGCCGCCAACGCATATACCGTTTTGTTTCTGAAGGGCGTACCGTTATCTGATACGATCCGATGAGGGGTGCCGAACCTGTAAATCAGGTGTTGCTTGACAAATTGGCAACGGCTACCCCGGTTACCTCCCGGAGAGGGACTGCTTCTGCCCATCGGGAGAAATAGTCGGTGGCTGCCAGGATAAACTTGTGGCCGCCGGAGGATGGTGGGAATGGTCCCACGACGTCCATTCCCCATTCAGCAAAGGGCCATGTAGGGGCAGTTGGATGCAATTCGTTCGGCGGCTTTCTTGGCACCGAACTGAAGACCTGGCATTGATGACACGTACGCGCGTACTGGACGCAATCTGTGTACATAGTTGGCCAGAAGAAGCCTTTTAGCTTGATGTTGATTTTCATCTTGTCTCCCGCTTGATGGGCTCCGCACAGTCCAGAGTGGACTTCGTGCATGATGACTTTGGCTTCTCTAGGGGAGAGACATCGGAGGAGGACAGACTTGTCTTTTTCATGGACAAGCCGATATAGTTGGTCCCCGATCATTTGATATGATGTGGCCCGCCGCAGCAGTCGGACTCGTTCGGCCCGGTCTGAAGGCAGCCAACCGTTCTTTATTTGAATGATCGGCTGGCGCCAGTCTTCTTCTTGGCTGGCTTCTTCTTCGAGGGTGCTGACTTCAGCATTTTCTGGGTCGGAGTCATCCTCGAGAACGCTGGGCATCAGCCTCCTATGTCGGACAGTTATGCCCAACTCCCCTTCAGGAGGAAGCTTTAGGGCGGACGCCAGTTTGGCTAGCGCATCCGCCTGAGAGTTTTGCCCTCTAGGGACATGTCCGATTTCGAACAAATAGAACCTCTCGCGGAGCTTCATTACTTTGGCATGATAGGGGATCAGTTCCTTTTTCGGACGTCGTAATCCCCCAGCACTTGACGGATGACCAACTGCGAGTCTCCGTAGACTTTTATGCATTTGATGCCCATTTCGGCAGCCAGTTGAAGTCCCACGATCAGCGCCTCATATTCAGCCTGATTGTTGGTCAACGGCTTCATGAGTGCACATGAGTTGTGCAGTATTCCCCCTTGTGGAGTCACCAGGACAATGCCCGCTCCGGAGGTATAAGTTGTGGTGCCGTCAGTTTGCTTGAGCACCGCGGAAGCGCCATCAAAGTAGAGTTCCCAATGTGGTAACTCTACGGCGAGAGTATTTCCACTTTCTTGAATGGGGACTTCTTTTGTTGGGTCCCCTCCCCGTGGGGGATGAGAGCGTTTCCTCCTCGGGAGCTTGAACTCGAGGGGAGAGCCTGCTGGGAGCGGATGCGCCGCCAGGAAATCCGCCATACCTTGCCCTTTGATTGCTTTTCTCGGGGACGAAGGTGATTTCAACTCCATGAGGAGAAGGGCCCATTTTCCCATTCTTCCAGACAACACAGGTTGGGTGAGGAGCGCCTTTAGCGGGTCTATCCTCGAGATGAGGCTGACTTGATGGGCTAGCAGATAGTGCCGTAATTTCTTGACGGCAATATCAGCGCTAGGCACACTTTCTCCACTGGGGAATATCGGTGCTCCGGACCCACCAGCATCCTGCTGAGGTAGTAGAGCGGTTGCTCCTTGCCTTCCTCATTTACTTGCGCCAGAAGTGCCCCCAGCGATGTTTCCATAGCTGCGATGTAGAGGATGAGCGGCTTATCTTTCACTGGGGCCCCAAGACGGGAGGAGTAAGGAGATACTCTTTGATTTCTTCGAAAGTATCTTGGCACTCTTGGTCCCATATGAATGGGGCTCCTTTTTCATTAATTTGCTGAAGGGGGCGCACCTGCCTTCGAGGTTGGAGATGAACCGCCTTTGTAGGCCAGCCTTCCTTGGAGAGATTTCAGCTCCGTTAAGGTTTTCGGCGGCGGCAGCTCTCTGATAGCTTTGATTTTAACGGGATCAATTTCTATCCCGCGGTATTTAACAACGAAGCCGAGGAATTTGCCGCTTGACACGCCGAAGGCGCACTTCATCGGGTTCATCTTCAGTTGATGTTGGCGAAGCCTTTCGAAGACCTGGCGTAAGTCGCCTAGGTGATCTTCCCGCCTTCTGGTCTTGACGACCAGATCATCAACGTAGCACTCGACTGAGTCATGGAGCATTTCTCCAAAGATCTTGGTCATGGCTCGTTGATAGGTGGCTCCGGCGTTCTTCAAGCCGAAGGGCATTCTTTTATAGTTGTAGATCCCTTTGGGGGACCTGAAGGCGGTATGACCCTTATCTTTGGGTGCCATGCGGATTTGATTGTAGCCCGACGACCCGTCCATAAAGGATAGCGCTTCATGCCCTGTGGTCATGTCGATCATGGTTTCCGTGATCGGGACCGGGAAATCATCCTTCGGGCAGGCTTTGTTCAAGTCCCTGTAGTCGATACAGATTCGGACTTCGCCGTTCTTTTTCTTGACCGGCACTATATTGGCCAGCCACGTTGGATAAATGCACGGCTCGGTGAAGTTGACTTGGAGGAGTCTGTCCACCTCGGCATTTACTTTTAGCTCCAGCTCGTGGCGCATACGCCGTTGGGCCTGCTTGACCGGCTTTGCTGTGGGGAGTATGGACAACTCATGCTCAGCCACGGAGGGGTCCAGGCCTGGCATTTCTTTGTATGTCCACGCAAAACAGTCTTTGAATTCCAGCAGGAGTTGCCGGTATGACTGTCTTTCTTCCTCGTTCAAGAGGGCGCTGACGAAGATTGGTCGGGGTTCTTTTGGTTCCCCGAGGTCGAGTTCGACCAGTTCGTCGACCGTAGCTTGTCCGCCGTCTTCGAGTTCACGGGGTGCTGGCTGCAGGTCGATGAAATCCTTTTCCTCATCGGAGTCAGCGACGTGGACGTCATAGTATCTGAAGCCTTCTTCTGTGATCGGCCAGAAGTGACTCCCTTCGCTTTGAGGTGCCTCTCGGCACAACGTCCCGTTTGGTGGGACGAGGGGGCGGCTCCCTTGCTGCGGCTTTGTAGCGGGGGTAGGATTGCCCCCGGGGGGGCACTGGTCAGGTGAGGGCGCGAGCCCACGGTGTTGACCGTATGGTAGGTCTCGCATTCCGCTCCTGACCATAGCCCACCCCCGAGTGTCCTTTGCACAATAGGGGGTTGCCCTCGGAGTTGCTTCGGGTACCACAGCTGATGGAAGTACTCCCGTCGCGAGGGATCTTGCATTTGTGCAATCTTTTGCCTTTGGCACAATTTCTTGATGTGCTCGGGCATGTCGTCCATTTCTTGGACGGGCTCTGGGGCGACTTGAGTCGCTTGGCTCCAGCCGAAGTCGTCTTCGAGGGGCCCATAGGAAGCGGGTCTCCTTTGTAGAAGAGGATCGGCTTCGGCTTCTCGCCTCTTCGAGACTGTCAGTTCTGTAATGGGTGACAACGAACGTCTTTAGTCGTTCCACCCATTGCTCCTCCCTATGGAAGGGCAGCTGCATGTACGCCGGCGGCAAGGAGATGCTTCGGTTGATGATTTCGCCGATGGCGTTTGCTTCATAGTTGATTTCACGCCTTTCTGGGCAACTTGGCCCGGGCGTGGTGGATTCGGCGAGGCGGCTGAGCCGGTGAGCTTCAAGGAGGTCTTGGTTGACCGTAAAGAGCTCTTCCTCGTCCCGATCTTGGCTTGCTTGATTTGCGTCAGCACTTTGTTTTTCCTTGCCTTTTGACGCGTTGTTGGCTTGCCGGAGGCTCACCGAAGTACAGCTGAGCGTCCGCCAGGTTGCATTCATTTGGGCGGAACGGGGCTCGGTCGGCAAAGACCGTATGCTGCTCTCCTTCTTTGATGTATTTTATACATTGGTGGAGAGTCGAGGGGACGACCCGTTTTCATGGAGCCAGGGTCTTCCCAGGAGGGCTTTGTAGACGTGTTTGCATTGATGATGTAAAACACGACTTAGTAGTGAGGCCGTCCATGGCCAGCTGTACTTCCACCTTTCCCAAGGCGTTTTCAGAATTCTGGTTGAAACCAGCGATTCTGATGTCATTTACCCTCTGCAAGTAGGGTGTGAGATACAAAGACTTGAAAGTCTTCAGGGGCATGATATTGATCGACGCCCCGGGGTCAACCAGGATCCGGTTGAGCTCGTGCCCATTGACTTTCCCCTGCATATACAACGGGCGGTTGTGGTATAGCGTCGGCAACAGCATGTCCTTGTCGGAGAAGGTCACCTCCGCCACCAGTGCTTCTAGGGCTTGCGCTTGGAGTTCGGTCACGTCAGCTTCGTAGACCTCGGGCTCTTGCAAGATTTTGACGAGTGCCGTTCTCAGCTCTTTGCTCCAGGCGATGGCGTCCCATATGGTGATGTTGGTCGGGAACCGCTTCATATGCTGTATGATTTTGCGGTCAGCCCGGGCACGGGTTTGATCCAATGGTGGGACAGTATCCTCCAGGGCCTTTATCGGTTGCCCGAACTGGTTGACCCGTCTTGCCACTGGCTGCTCGTCCGGCTTTTCTTCGAACAACGAGCCTAGGCCCTCCTCCTCCGGGGCGGCAGTTCCTTCTTTGCCGCTTTTGGACGGAGTGGACCGGACGGCCGATACCGGAGTTTTCCGGCTGAAAAGCTTGCTGGGGATCGCCCATCCCCCATGCTCTTCGTCGTCGGACAGGACGAAGGGGACTGGCTGGGTGGCCCTCCGATCGGAGAGCCTACTAGCGATATCCCGCTGCTCTTCTTCTTCCTCGTCAGATGGGTCGAAGATGAAGGAGTTCGCCCGCACCTCTATTTCCGGGGCAGGCTGAGGCTCTTCTCCTCGGAAGACGATAGTCTTACCCAGGTCGGGCGAGCTGGTTTTCTCGCCGAGGGAGGGGGCGGATTTCTTTCCTCGTCCGCGGCCCTTTCCTTTGCCTCGGTTACGGCGCCGATATGTTGCCACAAGGGGCGTAACAGCCGGTGATTGCAAGCTTGCTGGCGGCGGTATCGACACCATGTTGCACGAGAAGTCTTTCAGCATTTCTTCCAGCTTCTCGATGGTGATTTCATCTTCCTTATAGAAGATGGCCAGTTCCTCGGGCAGAGGCAGCTTCTCGCCTTCTTGAGCCCTCTGTAGCATTTGGTGGAGCCAGCTTTTGAGCCTTGTTTTGCGCTCCATTTCTTCCCACGGGATGTATATGTCCAGAGGGACTCCCCAAGTGGGTTTAGAGGGAATATACTCCTCCAGATCATCAATGAGCTTTTGCAGCTTCTGGAGTGGAGTGAGCTTTGCTGGGGCTGCTGCAGCCTCCTCTTGCTCAGCTTGCTTCTTTAGGCGCCTTTTCATGTTCTTGCGCCGGTTCTTTTCTTGCTGCACTGCGCGCGCCATTTCGAGCGGCGTCAGCGGCTTGGCTTGCTCTGTCGCTTGAGGGGTAGTCTCCCGGCCAAGACGACCGTGCGACCTTCCCCTCTTAGGGAACACTGACAGAGTGCGCATTCTGGACGCCACCGTCGTCCAACCAGCTTCATCTTGTTGATGCTGGAAAGTGGAGTCAATTGCCTGCTCGACTACCTCGGGCGGCAGTTGTTGGAATTCGGCCCAATAGGGGCTCGGCTCCGGGGCGGCTGGCTCTGTCACCGGCTTCTTGCCCCTGCGGTCCTTTTCTTGGCGCTTGAGTATTCGCGGAGGCGAGTTCTCGAAGCACTGCCCCTTACTCCTATTTTCCGAAGTTTGCTCATGGGGAGGGGAGACTTGATGTCGTCTAGACCCCTTCTTTCGCCGAGGAAGTTGTTGCTGGACTCCTTCCTGGCCTCGGCTCGGATTGTCGGGTTGCCTTCTGAGTCGATCTTCCCTTCTTGGATGAGGGACTTGACCCAGTCTCGGACAATCGGACACATATCCGTAGGATGCAGCAGCATGGCATGGTATTTGCAAACATGGGTGGGGTGTTTAATTCCCTCTCCGTGTATGTTGGTGGCGGCCTATGTGCCTTTACACAGCCTTGCTGCAAGAGTCTTTCGAAGATCTCCCCAGTCTTTGCGGTCGCAAAGAGATTCGGGGAGACTCGCCACCCGGGATACCATAGGGCAGGGGCCTCGTCAGATGAGCCGCCTTCTGTCATATCCGGGTCCTCTCGATTGCATCTTAAGGTGGGCCGCTCTTTCAGGGATATGCTCCTGAATTGCTGCCTTAAGCTCGCGCCTTCAGCGTCAGCTGTGGACGACATCGGCGGTACGAGCCACCCTTGTTCATCAGCTTCGGGGGCTTGGAGGTTCTTGAAGCGCATATAGTCGCTTTCTTCAAATTCCCGCTGGGCTGCTTCCCTGGCTCTCATTAGGACCATGGAATTGCCTTCCGGGTCGATTTTCCCCTTTTGGATAAGGGACTCGACCCAATCCCGGACATCAGGGCACCTGTCTGTAGGGTGCAGCAGCATGGCGTGATACCGACAATACATGGGGTGATTCAGCTCCCTTTCAGTGTACGTCGGCGGCGGTGTATGAGCCATCGCGACACCTCGTTGTAGGAGTTTTTCGAAGATTTCCCCAACGTTTCCGGTCGCCAAGCGGCTGTGACGGGGAACTCTCCCTCCCGGGCACCACCAGGTAGGGGCTTCGCCGGATGAGCCGCCTTCTATCATATCCGGGTCCGGAAAGGTGAAGGCCACCGGTGTATGAATTTCCGGCGGGTCGATGACGTTGACTGTATGCGTGACAACGTCAGCTGAATGGTCCGTCCACTCGCGAATATGAGGCTGCGGCGGGTTGACGCGGGAGTTACCCAAGTCAATAATCCCTTGGTTGACCCATGCTTCAACCTTGTCTTTGAAGACGTGGCAGTCCTCTAAAGCGTGCCCTGCATCTTGATGGTATATGCAATAGTTTGGCGGGACGCTTGTTGGCGGCTGGCAGCCCAATAGTCCTGCTCGCAGGCAGGTACGGTAGAGTGCCAGCGTCCGATGTCGCGGGAAGGAGTACAATCTCCCGGCGATTTCGTCATCGGACGGATTCGAAGACTCCTCCGAGATCCACCCCCCACAGGGAGGGCGCGTCCGGGGCGCAGGTGTGCCCACGGGCCCTTGGAGTCCTTGCTGGAGGGTTGTCAGGCTTTCTTGCATGGTCCTCAGGTACATCAGCGTTTGGCGCTGACCGTGCCGCAGCGACTGAACCTGTCTTTCCAGGTTTTGCACTGTCTCGGACCATGTCCTGTGCTCCGAGGCTGAGGGGTGATCCCCCTCCCATCCGTTGGTGGAATGAGCGTCCCAAGGATTTGCCTCGGGGTCTTCTGGTTCGGGAGGCGGCGCATTGACATGGATGACATTGGCCGACTGCCTCGATTGGTCCCAAGCATGGGGCTGTGGGGGATCGACCAGATGTTCGTGCATGGTGATGAGGCGACTCTGGATCAGCTTCTGTACCTCGTTCTTGAAGACATAGCAGTCCTCAACGGAGTGCCCCAGCATGCGGTGGTAGAGACAGTAATTTGGTTCATCCACCCTATCCGCTTCACTTGGTCTCCTCAAGGCCGGAAGCTTGAGCAAGTCATTCTTCATGCACAGCTTGAAGAGCATTTTTGTATGATCCCTTTTGAAGGAATACGGTGTGCTCATACGCTGTGGCAGCGAAGTTGGAGGCGGCTTTTCTTCCACCTTCTTGCTTGGAGCGCCGGAGGTCATGACCTTCTTCCCCTTGCTTTGGGGGGCGAAGTCCACAGCATTGGCTTCTCTGCCCACAGCGCGCTCCTTGCCCGGCTTGATTTTTGGAGGAGCTTGCATCGGGTTGTCGGCGAAGAACATTTCGATCTCTGCCACGACCGCATTGAACTGGTCGAAACCCTTGATATTTGTTCCCAGCAGCTTTTCGCTTATCTGCGCTGCCAGGCCCCGTCGACAGATGGTTATGGCATCTTCTTGTGTCGGGGGGTTGTCGCACCTCATGCTGAAGTCACGCCACCGCTTGATGAAGTCGAGTGCCGTTTCTCCTTTTCTTTGCCTGAGGGAACACAGCTCTGCGAGCGACACCTTTCTCTCGGCCGTCTGGAAGCGGTCGATAAATTTCTTTTGGAGGTCGGCCCAATCGACAATGGAGTTGGGCCTCAGCCTGGAGTACCACTGGAAGGCGGTGCCCGTCAGGGACGTTGCGAAGTAGCGGAGGAGGTAGGATTCATCGAATGCCAACTCTCCCATGGCCGTTATATAGTAGGCCAGGTGCTCATTTGGTGAGCCTTGTCCGTCAAACTTCTGCAACTTTGGCGCCTTGGGGAAGTCCGGTGGCAGCTTTGAAATTGATGGTGGACGGGATACAGCACACTGTAGAGATCCACAGTGGCAGTTCCCTCGCCTCGCTGAGCGAAGCGGTCGTCCACGATCTTTTCAATCATTCGTCGCTGGGCGACGATATCTTCAGCCGCGGAGGCTTGAATTTATGCCCCTGCGTGGCTGTTGGACCGGTCGACGGTATAGTCGTTGACCGCGGCTATGCGTGTGTTGACATCTGGCAGGTCGCCTTGTTGATGTCTTGTCCGAGCATTTTGGTTTGCCGTCGGCACTAGGCGGCGTGGCGCATTTGCCCCGGCCTGTTGTCCTCGCTCGGCAGGAGAGTGGCCATTTCAGCCTGCCAACGCTGTATGAAATCATACTTGGCGTCGTCCGTCATCGCTTGGAAGGCAGCTTTGGTTGGCGGCATGAGGAACACTTCAGTTGCTCCCCGTCAGCCGGCAGTTGCTGATCTCCGAGGTGGAGGCTGGCGACTTCGTCTTCTTCCCCTCCTTCGGGGTCCAGTTGGACCTGGCCCGGAAGGGCCCTTTGATCGCGATCGAGTGGAGGCTCGAGAAGTTGTCCCAGGTTCGAGGGCTCAGCCTGAGTGCCCTGCTGACCCTGTAGGGGTCTTCTGGCCGCGTTCCGGGTGTACCGGAGGACAGCTTCGTCGTCCTGCCCAGGCTCGTTTATCCTGAGCGCCCCCGCAGGGATGCCGGATGGCCCAGGTGCTTCCCTTCCAGAAGCGTAGCAGGTGAAGATCTTCATGCCTCCACCTTCTTCAGGCGTCCGCTGCACTCTCCGCTTCTTGGGCTTCTGAGTGCTTGGACGAATTGCTGCTCCCAGCCTGGAGAAGACTGAGGCGCTCAGTCTTTCGAAGACCGAGACTCGAGATGTGGAAGCTCCGGCCTGACTCGCGTCTCCCCCTTCAGCAGTTTCCGCTTGGGCGGGGACGAAGTTGGGCTTCCTATAAATGCCCCTGCGTTTGTGCCCGCGGGGACGAGGAGGTTCGGCTTCTTGGGCTTTTTCTCGCTCAAGTACCGTCGCCTTCGTGGAGCCATCGGCGGGTTGACCCGCTCTGGCTTGCTTGATGTGGCGGGCTTCCTGCTTGGTCACCCACATTTGCCTCATTTTGCGAGGCGGTTGGGGCGCCGAGCTTGATGCCTGCCCCTGTCGGGCTCCTTTTGAGGAGTCCCGATCTTCTTGACGCATCCCCTGGAGGGGAGCGTATTCGTTGGAGGTTGCCACCGTAGGGACGCTTCTGTCCCGGGGCAGTATCGGCTCGCCTCCATCGAGCCTAACGCGGATGTCGCCAACTAGCACCGTTTTCCCGGAGTTGGAGACGACCGCGCGGGGCTTGCTGCCCCTGCGTCCCTGGCGCTGTCCCCGTTTTCTGGAGATGGCCACACAGGAAATGGTGTTCACCGAGAAGACTCGGCCTTGACTTGGACGGGGTTTGGTGCCCCTAGTTGCAGTGGCTTTGGGTGCCGCCTTTGGAGTAGCTTGGACGGCGGGGACCACCCCTAGGAAGTAGGGGGATCCCACCACTGCAGGAAAATCGCCGAACACGATCGGAACGGCGAGGTAGCCACAATGGGCGTGGCACGCGATGACTTGAGGTCCGTAGGTGACGGCGGCCATCGGGTTGCTTGAATTGCAGGTGGAGACGGGCTTTTGACGCCGACTCTCGCTCCTTGTACCTGTGATGTGGAAATTAGTCATCTTTTATTTCTATATCGGCATACGGTCTTTTTACATATGCATGGAAGGCAGGAACAGTCCCACCGGGCGTGCCAGATTGTTGGAACGCGGAATTTTCCTCCCTTTATCTTCATCTCTCGTTTATCCTCGAAATGAATTTTGTTTGCGTGGGCGTGCCAGACTGTTTACGAGAAACAGACAAAAATTATTTTATGAGGAATATCGGGTGCGAACCCTGATACCTCGGATTTATTTTCCGCGTGCGCTCGCGTTCAGGGCGATGGAGTGGTCGTGTACTGGACCGTTCCCCACCGACCGAAGTCGATGTTTCATTTACATCGAGTATAACACTCGAATACCTTCGAATGCGTAATGTTTGTTAAAAGACCGTATGCCGAAATTTAAAGAAGAATAGGCAGATGACAAATGAATTTCCACAATTTTATTCAAGCATGCTCATGTCATTTATATTTATGACATGACGTTTACATTTACATGTACGCCTTTTAGTGGGGTTTTGTACCTCCACTGGGCGTGTATACAACAAGCCAAGTACATGGACGTCGACGACAGGGTGTTTGTGCCTCCGTCGGACGTTTACATGGTAATGAGCACATATGTGTTACCAGTGGGGTTTGTGCCTCCATAGGTTAACATGCCTCGACGTGCGCCGTTTTATGATGCCGGAGGACTTAATATATGCCTCGACGTGCGCCGTTTTATGACACCGGAGGACTTAAATATATGCCTCGACGTGTGTCGTTTTATGACACCGGAGGACTTAAATATACGCCTCGACGTGTGTCGTTTCATGACACCGGAGGACTTAAATATATGCCTCGACGTGCGTCGTTTTGTGACGCCAGAGGACTTAAGTGCAAACACTGAGGGTCGTGTGACAACCTGTGCGTGGTCCTGCGGACGTGGCGCGATGCAGCCCGAACGCTGAGGACGGAACACCAACGGGCGCCGGCACGTGCGGCCTATTTAAGCTCACGCACGGATCACGCTCTGAGCACGGGCAAACTCAGAAGCTTGGGTGTACTTTGGGCCGAAAGTGGCATGCGTTGAGGCCGAATGGCGTTCCTTCAAATGGGGGAGTACCCCCTATTTATGGGGCTCGAAGGGTCGAACCGGCGGGGGTACCCTCCCCGGCGGGGGGTCTTCCGGCTCGAGCGTCGAGGACGGGCGCTTGCGCTGAGGCACCGCGACCGGCGGGGGTGTGCACGCGAGCGGACGAGCTGGCGGGGGTGCGCACGCGAACCGGCGGGGGGGGCGCACACCCTGTCCGGCTGGCGGGGGTGCACACCCCGCCTGGACTTCAGGCGGGGGTGCGGCCCCCGCTGGTCCGCGGGGGCGCACCCCCTGCCGAACCGGCGGGGGTGCACCCCGCCGAACCGGCGGGGGTGCGGCCCCCGCTGGACCGGCGGGGGGGGGGGGGGGGGGGCCCCGCCCCCTGCCGAACCGGCGGGGGCGCGGCTCCCCGCCGAACCGGCGGGGGTGCAGCCCCGCCCGGCCCCGCGTGGGTGTGCCCCCCTGCCGAACCGGCGGGGGGCACGCACCCCGCCTAACCGGCGGGGGTGCGGCCCCCCGCCCGGCCCGGCGGGGGTGCGCCCCCTGCCGAACCGGCGGGGGTGCGCACCCCGCCTAACCGGCGGGGGTGCCACCGCTTGGCCCCCCCTATAAATGGGGTGGGCCTCCACCTCATTGGCCATTTCCTCCGGTTTTCGCGGGAGAGAGCTCTGTGGGCCTCCCGTGCGTTGTTCGTTGGTCGACGGCCGTGCCGCGCACGTGCATACGTGCGCCGCTTGTGCTTCTCCGGCCGTCCCACGTGCGTTTGTCTCCGTTTTCTGGAGGCACGTGCGTTTGACTTCCCCGGATCCTTCGGCTTCGGGCGCGGCTTCGAACGTTGATCCGGACACGGAGTTTCCGACATCCGGAGTACGTATTCGCCCGTCGACGAGCTTCTCGGGCACCTCGCTTCCGGGCCACTCCGGATTGATGCGAGCACTCGGGTTCATCTCCACGATGTCGAGCGGGGGATCAGGAGTTCATCCATGGTTCCCCAGGGCGTATTTGTCGCCGGGGTTGTTTAAGCCCCGATATTTTCCGGGTTCAACAAGGGAAAATTCCCTCTAACCGATGGGGGTTCATCGGTTAGAGGATTTTAAAATCCCTCTAACGATGGGGTACCATCGGTTAGGGGAGGGGCACTCCTCTAACCGATGGGGGTACCTCGGTTAGGGGATGGCCTATTTCTGGTTTTTTTTTTTGTTTTTTTTTATTTTTTTTTAAGGGGACCCCTAACCGATGGAACATCCGATGGGGATGGGAGATCCCTAAACCGATGGAAGCCCCATCGGCTCCAACCGATGGAAGCACCATCGGTTAAGGGGAAAAACCCCTTAACCGATGGTAGTAGCCCCATCGGTTAGGGGAAAAAAAAACCCTAACCGATGGTGCCTTCATTGGTTTAGGGGAGGGGGATTTCTGGGAATAAATTAATGGGGGGATTGACCCAAATTTTATTTTTATGTCAACAAATTGCCCCCACGGGAAGTGCGCCGAAGCCAAAGGCGGAGGAGGACGTCCCGTGCATTCTTCGAGTTGTGCTTCTGATCTCAGATCAGCTCTGCTTCCTTGGATTTATTCAGAACTGACTTTGGCTTTCGTCCGGGTCTTTGCTTTCTGGATTTTATCTCAGAGAGATTTTTTTTACTTCTGATTCTGACTTTATTCGCAGTTGGATTTGATAGCCACTTTCCTGAGCTTTGCCTTTTTGCATTTGCTTGAATTGGATTTGACATCTTTTTCTTGAATCTTGCTTCTCGGCTGTCTGAGATTTGACATAGTATTCGGCTACTGAGGTTGACCTTCTGGTTTCGCGCTATCTTTCTCCTTTTTTTTCTTTCTCTTCTACTCCATCATCATTTTTATTTTTATTTTTTTTATATCTGTTTTGAATTCTCAAACCATCCTTGCTCCGGAAGTGTTGGAGACAGGAATAGTGAGCTCATTGAATATTCCCTTTCTTCCAGACCCAAGAGAGCTGGAAAAAGGAGGGTGGCGGATTCCGGCTCATCTGGCGTGACTTTCTTTTCTTTTCTTTTCTTCTCTCATCATTGTCATTCATGACTCTTCTCTTGATTTTCAACTTATCTTTTCTTCTCTTTTGACTTATCTACCTCAGATGACAAGACAGATGAGGAAAAGTGCCGGTACGATGCTTCGGGCGGCCAGCCGCTTTGCCTGGAGGTCCTCCTCTCCTGTGGATGGAGTGGAGCGTGAGAATCCTCACGGGCAGCTGTCGATTTATGTCGAAAATTGATGATGATGAACCCTCATTGACTGTCTGTTTCTTGAGATAGCTGTGATGGATGACGGTGCCTCCGCATTTGCTGAGCTGGGAGTCTCGTCGGAACAGTATTCTTTTGCTCTTGTCGAGGCTTATGTCCTGAGGTCTGCCAAGGAATATTCTTACATGGAATCAACTCCTGCGGGTGACTTCCTTACTAAGCTCATATACAGTCTTTAAAGATGATGTTCATTTCTGATGTGGACTTTCCTCCTGTTTTTCACCACCAGCTTTTCTCCTGGGAGATGATGGATCATATTTGGTATCTGTGGCCAATCCTTCCTTTCCACTTTGGGGAAATGCAGGGAGCGTTTTTTTTTTTGGAATCTCAAATTTATTCTGCCTTTCAAGTAGGCGATGCTGCGAGTGACGATGGTGTTGAGCATGGTTGTCGGGAAGGAGAACATTGCCCGGCTGGAATGCGAGCTTGATGAAGAGAGGTCTTCTTTGAATCAGGAGGCTGAAGAAGAAACTGCCTATGGAAGGAACTTCCGCCAGTTGACAGCCTCCAAAGTTAAGGAAGTTGAACAGCCGAAGAGGAAAAAAGCCTTCCTGCCTTTGCTTTTCACTATGACATTTATATGCCGAGCTCATTGTCTTGCTTTTTTTTTCTGTTTGACCTTTACATAACATCGCCACTCTTTGTATATTGTACAGAGAGTGACTTGTGACTTTGTAAATACAAGGTGAAGGATAATGAGATCCTCCTTTTCATTTTCCTACATCCTTTTTTTTTTCTTTCTTTTTCTTTTTTTTTTCACATTACCAATCCCAGTGCCCACTCGGGGTTTTCACTAAGATTGGCCCCTTTAGCTTTTTCCAACGTGCCTTTCGGGTTTCACGTTGAGGGTTACCCATTTTTGCCTGAAGCGCCCTTTCAGGTTTTCACCTCAGGCGGATTTTTTTTTGATCTTTTAACCCTTAAGCATATAGTGAGCCGTATACTTAAGTCCATCGGGGTATCTCTATTTTTAACCCTTTCCTTTCTTTTTTTTTTTTGACTGACTGTTGAGGGACTCGACTGACTTGGATATTGAATGGCTAAGGGTTTTTGGTCGTAGAATGAGTGGTGTATTCGGATGTGTGAGATTTGAATTGGCCAATGATTGGAAATTGGATTTGGAATTTGGATCTGGATGTGGATTTGGGTTGAACATGAGTATGTTGGCTTACCTTTGTGGTATTTGAATTTGGGTTTGGATATGGATATGAGATTGGGTATGATTTAGCCCTGGACTTGGTTGAATGGGCTCTGAATGGTGTTTATTTTTGGCTTTGGGATTTGAATTCGCCCCTCCTTGATGGCTTGGTGCAGGGGATGAGGGGTTTGCACTTGGATTGAATGGCTGGAGAGGAAGAAGCCTTCCTGCCTTTGTTTCAAAGCATAAAACATTGCATATTGGGCTTGTTGCCTTGATCTCCTTTCTATTTGCAGTGGGACTGTCACCTTTGTAGTTTGTGATGTGGTGACTTATAGCTTTGTGGATGTAGAATGAAGATATCCTCCTTTCATTTTTCTTTCTTTTCATTTTTTTTTGTCACATTACCAGCCTTAGTGCCCTTTCGGGGTTTTCACCAAGACTGGCCCCTTTAGCTGTTTTCCAATGCGCCCTTTCGGGTTTTCACGTTGAGGGGTTGCCCATTTTGCTGAAGCGCCCTTTTGGGTTTCACTCAGCCGGATTTTTTTTTATCTTTTACCCTCAAGCATACAGTGAATTGTATACTTGAGTCCATCGGGGTATCTCTATTTTTAACCCCTTTCTTTCTTTCTTTCTCTTTCTTTCTTTTCTTCTTTTTTTTTGACCTGACTGGTGAGTACTCGACTGGTTTGGGTAGTTGAATAGATGGTGGTCTGATTGTGGAATGGGTGGTGACAGGCTGCAGAATGGGTGGTGACTTACCTTTGTGGTATTTTGATTTGAGTTTGAATATAGATAGGAGATTTGCGTACTTTAGTTTAAGGCTTAATTTTGGATATTGATATAGACTTTGGCATGGAGTTTTAGGTGTTGGATTTGTGGTTGGGTTTGAATTCCGACCATCTTGATGGATGGGGCAGGGATAAGGATTTACATTGGAATTTGTATTGGAGTTGAGATTGGTGTTTTTTGGATTGGATAGGATATGTCAGTTTAGCTTTGTGATATCTGGATGGATATGGATTATGCTTTGCCTTGGATTTTGGATGGAGTAGGATTTAAGGTTTGATTTGGTTTTAGTTTTGATTTGATTGATGTGTTTTGATTTCTGTTTTGATTTTGGATGGCTTATTTTTTGATTTGATTGCTTGACTTTGAGTTTTGGTTTTTGAGTTTGGTTTTAGTTTGATTTTATGGTTTTGGTTTTGTTTTTGTGTTTTTGTTTTTGTTGTTTTGATTTTGTTTTTGATTTTGATTTTGTTTGTTTGTTTGTTTGTTTGGTTTAGTTTGATTTTGCTTTTAGTTTTTTTTTGATTTTGATTTGATTGTTGTTGGTTTTGTTTTGTTTTGGTTTTGTTTTGTTTTTTTTGATTTTGATTTTGTTTTGGTTTTGTTGTTTGATTTTGATTTGTTTGATTTTGATTTTGATTTGGCTTTGGTTTTGGTTTTGGTTTTGATTTGATTTTGCTTTGCTTGGTTTTGGTTTGATATTAGCCTACTTGGTGGCTTATGGCTAAGATATGGAATTCGGACTTCTATTTGGTTCAGCCTACCTGATGGTTTGCGGCTATTTTGGTATCTGGGTTGATTTATTTGGTTTATAGTTTGATGCATGGGGTTTTGGATCAAAATTTGGGTTATGACGTGCCTTGATGCCTGATGACTATGAATTTGGGATTGTATTGAATATGAGTTGCCTTGATGGCCTTGGGATATGAACTCGGAATTGAACTTGACGTCACCTACCATGGTGGTTTGCTGGTGGGACTTGGGTTTTGAATTGGCTTTGGATATGACTTAATGGCTGGTATGATATAGCCTTGTGATTTGCCGGCTATGATTTGGATTGGTTGGTATAGCTGCCTTGATGGCTTTTGGCTATGGATTGGAATTTAGATTGATATAACCTACCTTTTGGTTTGCTGGCTATGGTTTTGGATATGGCCTACTTGATGGTTTCTGGCCATGGATTTGGAATTTGAATTGGCATAGCCTACCTTTGTGGTTTGTTAGCTATGGTTTTTGATATGATTTTGACATAGCCTACCTTTGTGGTTTGTTAGCTATGGTCATGGTTTTGTTTGACATAGCTACCTTTGTGGTTTGTTGGCTATGGTTTTGACATTTGGATTTGACATAGCCTACCTTTGTGGGTGTTGGCTATGGTCATGGTTTTGATTTTGGGGTTGAGTATAGCTGCCTTTGTGGTTACTGGCTATGGATTGGGATTTAGATTGATATAGCCTACCTTTGTGGTTTGTGGCTATGGTCATGTTGGGACAGAAAATATTTCTATGTGTATATGTTGGATGCTTGTTAAGAGGAGTACCAATGCTCTTGATAAGTGGTCCAACAAGCGAGTAGGTGGCAGTCACATGTAGGTAACTAACAGTTAGTTAGCCTGAGGTAAGGAGGATGGCTACCTAACTAGGAGTTGGTAACTACCGGTAAAATGTTGACTTCACCTAACCGGTTTAACGGCCTGATTAGGGGGACAAGGTGGTTATGATACGGTAACCCAAGGTTACTTAAAGTCATGACTTAATCCAAGTTTCTGGTTGAAAGCCGTTCAAGCTCTCAAGTATTGTCAAGCATCCCAAGCAAGTGGGAGATGCCGAGGAGAATAAATCTCCGAATAAAATACGGCACGGAAGAATTCCGGCATTACGAGGTCTACAAGACCACAGTGAAAGATAAGTACGAGAACAAGTCCGCCACGAAGGCCCAAAGACTTGCAATTGATTCTCCGTCCGGGACGGCAGAACTTCCGACAAGATGTCCAGAATGACACGGGATTCTCCAAAGGGCAAGACCCCTTCAAATGAAGGGGAGACCGGTCTATTTATAGACTTTGTAAGCCCCTCCCCTAAACCGATGAAAATACCTCGGTTAGGGGGTTTTTCCCCCTAACCGATGGTAGCTCCATCGGTTAAAGGGGTTTCCCCCTTAACCGATGGAGCTTCCATCGGTTGGAAGGGGAATCCCCTCCAACCGATGGTACTCCATCGGTTAGAGGGGAGCTCCCTCTAAACCGATGGAGCTTCCATCGGTTAAGGGGATTCCCTAACGATGGTTCCCATCGGTTAGGGGATGTTTCTCCTCTAACGATGGATGTTCCATCGGTTAGGGGGGGATTCCCCCTTAAACCGATGAAAATTCCATCGGTAAGGGTCCCCTTTAAAAAAAAAAAAACAGAAAAAAAAAAAACAGAAAAAACACACGAAAAAAACACACAAAAAAAATAGAAAACAGAAAATAAAAAAAAGGAAAAATAGCCCCTAACCGATGGTACCCCATCGGTTTAGAGGGGCTTTAACCCTCTAACCGATGGTACCCCCATCGGTTAAGGGTCTTAACCTTCTAACGATGGTACTCCATCGGTAGAGGGAATTTTCCCTCAACCGATGGAACCCCCATCGGTTAGACCCCACCAATCCCACGCATGTAAGGGGGTGCCTTCCCCTATAAAAGGCACCCCATTCCCCATGAAAAAGGGGCGGCGGGCTGTGGGAGGGTGATGGAATCCCCTTCTTCCTCCCCGGGTCTAGCCCTCCTTTCTTCAGTTAATTGTTTCTCCTCCAAAGTTGAAGGAAATAGGAGTTTTCAAATTCCCAAAGGCTCCCCTTTTCGTTCTCAATCTCCTTTCTTTTGTGTGAGTCATAAGTACCAAATCTTCTCCCGAGCATTGAGAAGTTGTTCATATACGGCCATCGACAAACTCATCGGCTAAAAGTCCGCAATAGCGGCACCGGCCCTCAGGGTTATAGTTTCTAAATACCGTCCACCCCGGACATATGGTATTTAGATACCTTTGTAATTCATGCCACCTCCCATCGAGTTTTAAACTCTCCGAGATGGTGTGTTGTGCTATATGCATATGTTCTTAGAGGAGACTCTGCCCAAGTGGAGATTCTGCTCGAGGAGTATTCATATATTCACAGATTCGTATTTTTATATACATGCTTCTTAGACGAAACTCTGTCCAAGTGGAGATTCAACCTAAGAAATATCTATAAATTTCAAATCTGTGTTTATATTGATATGTTTCTTAGAGGAGATTCTGTCCAAGGGGAGATTCTGCCCAAGAACATGTTGTGTATATTCACAAATTCGTATTTTTATATGCATGTTTCCTAGAGGAAACTCTGACCAAGTGGAGATTCCGCCTAAGAACATATCTATAAGATTCAAAATTGTGCCATACACATGTGTGTTCTTGAAAGGAAGCTCTGCCCATGTCAGGGTTTCTCCCTCTAAAGACATCAATATAATCACGAACTTTGTATTCATATATGTCTTCCCAAGAGGAAACTCTGCCCAAATGGAGTCTCCGCCCACAAACGGTCTATATAATCATAAATTCGTAATTAGATGCGTATGCCTCTCAAAAGGGATTCTGCATATGCAGATGGTACCTCTTTGCCGGATACTCCATTCAAATAGAGATACCGGTGAGGAAATATGCATAAACTGCAAATTTATGATCATACCACATACCTCCTTAAGGGCAAAATCCCTCCGGACAAAGATTCTCTGAGGACACATGGATATAAGTACATGTTCATATGAATATACCTCCGTGAGGGCACTCCGCATAGGCAGAAACTCTGCAAAATGAATTTATGAAAATTGTATTGATATACACATCCAAAGAAAAAGGAAACAAGACCCGACTGTGCTCAGATACTCCAAAGAGCAGCACGAATGTATACTCACAAGAACTGCGTTCATATGGACAGTTTCCAGAAAGGAACTTCAAATTGACAAGAAACGTCCATGGAGACCCGAACTGTGCTCAGATGCCCCGAAGAGCAGCATATGCATACTCATAAGAATCATGTCCATGTGGACAGTTTCCAGAAAAGAATTAAATATGACAAGGACTTCCATGGAGATATATTCATATGTTCTCAGAAATCATATCCATATGAGCGAGAAATGAGGAGGAAAGAAACTCTGCCTCAAATTCGGACTTGCTAGAAAGGGCACTGTAAAAGAACCTCATATGAAAAAAAAATTGATACAGTAATCCTTCTAATACGGAAGTGTTACTCCGGGTCATAATAACCCCAAGTCAGAATCAAAATCCACGGGTATATACCCGTTCACAATAACAATCCTCGTGTTTCCCAAATAAAAATTTCTAATCAACCTTTTGCAAATAGAAGAAAAACCTCAAATAGGTCCACGGGTATGCACCGTTTCCCTCTCAAAATCACACTTGAATCCAAAAAGGCGTCATTTCAAAATGAATATACCCAAAGCAAAAGCATTTCAAAATAATCAAAAGAAAGGAAAAACATGTTATGATCAGGTTTTCTAAAAGCGTGCATATTTTCTATCCTTTGCTATGAATGGTATTCGGGTTAAAACTGATGTAAATAACATCAGGGTCTTAACTCGATGTAAATGTAACATCGACTCCGGTCGATGGAGACAGAGGTCCAGCACATGTACTCTAATCACCTGATGAGTATAGATACGGGGACTCAAGGAGTTCAGATAAAAAACGGGCACCCTAGTCGCCCGTCACACGGCATCCCAGTCCATTTCATGGACAATCCAATCGTCCGTTTACGGACATTTACCCGTCCGTTCCAAGGACACCCAAAAATACTCTCTCCGCATTGTGTGGACTCTTCTTCTGTCGTTAGACAGACTGGCACGCCCCGCAAAATTCAAAGCAGGGAAATGAATACATGAACCACATAAAACGAAATGAATAAACAAATCAAATGATATGTGCTCTATGTCACGATAAAACAATATGTAACTCCACACATAATATACACCCACATATATATACATAACCACAACTTATATATATATATATATATATACGTTTATATTTTTTCCGTGTCAACAGCTGGCACGCCCGGTGGGGACCTCTTTCACCATTCATAGCAAAAGGATGAGACATGTATGAGTATATTTACAAAAAAAAAAGGGAGTCCTAATGTGATGTTTTTTTTTAAGGTACAAGGAGCAGACCAAATCATAAAGATGGCTGTCACCTATGGACCGCTCGTCGTCAACAACCACGCCAAGTTTCATACTTGGCGACTCCGATTGTATTGGAGATTTTCCCCCAGTCATCGGATCCCTTTCTTCTTGGGAGTCGTTCCGGCTCCCCGAGAGGAAGATGTCACGGAAGGATCCCTATTCACAAATCAACAAAGAAGAATCGCAACAACAATGGAGTGTCAAAGCCCGTTCTGCCACTATCAACAAGGGCACCCAAATGCCCGTGAAGAATGATGCTGTCAAAGGAGGCAAACCCCATTCAACTCAAGTTCGGACCTATACGGTCCATATGATCTCTTCTACTATTGGGCTCCTATTCCCTCACAACGGGGGCAATATAAACGCTGCAACAACAAAAGGCCGCCAGCTGCCATCTCCAGATTGGCAAGTCCGTCATGATGGGAACGGCGAGTGCGCCTGATGGTACTCACCTACCATCTCGTGATAGGTATGTTTCAAATATTCAACTCAAACCGCTTCTCAGCTCTACGGTGGGTCCGGGGGGAGCATGAAGACTCTATGGTAAAAGCCGGCGCAAACAAAAGACGCTGCGTTTTACCAAGCTGAAGAAATTTGGGTTCCCAAAAAGGAAACTCAGAAGTTTGAAGATCAAGCAAACCATCCAAGACGCTTTGGAGAAAGAAGAATGTCACAATAATCCTCTCCAGATGCTGGGTTTGACACTCCAGAGGACGGAAGAGGAAAGGCATATATCGAAAAATCAAAATACATCTCTCAAGGCCCGGAAAATACCCGGGTAGATAAGCAGACCTCAAACTCAACAATCCAAAGCTCGCAGTTATCGGTTGTTTGACCGTATATCGTGAATTCCAGTATTGATAAGCTAAGGGCGACTCCAGCACCCCTGCTCGCGTCAAAAAGGACGGGTGTTACTTGGGCGTTACCTTCGCGATTTGCCAGAAATTTGGGGTACGATCAATCTATCCCGCCACCTGCGGAATTTCCATTGTCGCTTCGACTCCAACGCGGTCATGATCCACATGACGGCGGCAAGTGGTGGAATTATTTCCGTCGTCCTGAGATAGGTCCAGCTTGTGCCCTTCCTGCGCCAGGAATGACGGGACATATGGATATATTTTATGCCAGAGGTGGTTTGACCGGAGCGGTATTTTCCGACTTTCCCCTGGCAAATAAGGGAGAGGGAGGATTCTCGGCTTGTGCAGTATAGCTTGTCCCGGTCTACATTGACGAGGCATATCTTAACCGGCACTTTTCCAGCATAGCAGCCTCATATAAGAAGCGTTATGATGCCAGTATGCACATAATACCAAGGACCGAAAATGACGGTATTATTATCAGGGGGAAATACGCTCCTGGCACCCATAGAGCTGTTTTGGACAAAAGCCCCGGTCGCCAGCGATGATTCTTCATCATATGCTGGTGGAATCATTTGTTATCTGACTGCGGTCACTCTCCTACAGTACTTTGTTGACAAAGTTACCTCCAGAGAGCATCGGCCATCCTGGATGGACACGATGGGAAAGACATCTTATTAATGTAATTGGCAATATTGGGCCTCTGGAATATATCCCTCGGCTGAAAAATGCCAAGACATTTCAAGATGTTCAGGATATTATGAAGAGAGTGGGGAAGCTTGTAGCACCACCTTCTTCAGCTGGTACCAAAGCCTTTATCAGAATCAGCACGTAAGCCACTCCTTTTTCCCTTCTTCTTGCCTTTTTTTTTCTTTCTTTCCCCCCTTTTTTTATGGTGACCTTGTCTCCCAGCTACTCCCGCTTTGAGGATTAACGGGGATAGGGGCAACGGGACTCGCCCTGGCGCTCCTTCTTCCTCTACCAATAGAAGAGCTGTGAAGGCCAAAGAGGTTGCATATGCCTCCTCGAGCGGTATACTCTTTTACATTCCCCCCGCCTCTCTTTTTTCTTTTATCATCAGTTCTCATATTGATTTCTTCCATACTTTTCTGCACTAGATGATGAAACTGATGAGGCGGGTGCCGGTTCACCCCTTCCAGATGAGTGTGGCTCTCCGCCCGAAAGTCCCTCTATTTTCATGGCGAGGGAAACGGGAGCACTCTACAGGCTATGGCAGATCCTTTGCCCGAAGAGGGGACTGATGGTGCTCCTCTCATTTTGCATTTTCTGGGGTGGTAGAAGCCGATGTCGACTGCCCAGGATTCACATATGCTGAACTGGGAGCTTCAGAAGGAGAGTATTCTTCTGCCCTGTTGAAGTCTATATCCGAGACCTGTGGAGGAACCTCCTGTAGGGACAACTTCTTTTGGTGAGCCGATTTTCTCAGCCCGTATATGTTTTCATGACACATTTCTTTTCATGACGAATCCTCCTCCCTTGCTGTATTTGCTTTTAAAAGGGGCAGAATTCTGTGATCAATTGTTTGGCTGGGGAACGACAGATTCAATTCTGTCTCAGGGGCGAACTTCTCCATCCCGAGTTGGGGAATTTCAATGAGCCCGTTTTTGGACTTCCCAGCTCAATCCGCCTTTCAAGTGGGCGATACCACAAGTGGAGGCGGAGGTCTTCACCAGGCAGTCCTGCCTATGTTCCTCGAACCTTCCCATATAATGGGGAACAGTTTTATGCAACTCGCCATATTTTCCCAGCTCTTTCAAGATCCGCATCCTGGACCATCCAATCTCGCTCAACCTTCAGAATCTGAGGTTGAGGAGGAAGGCGAAATCCCCGCCCCAGGTGAGAAGAGCCGAGCTTTATGCCTTGCATCTTGACTTGGTGTTTTACCAGCTTTGTCTTGCTAACAGCCTTTTTCTTGCTGCTGATTTCTTTTCTGGGGCCACTGTGCCGAACTCGACGAAGGCAGCCCTCCGCCTTGGAGGTTGGTGCCCCCCTGAGCATGGTATAAGATGGCCGAGGGACGCAACCAGCCCCGCATTTTGCTGATGATGGCTGCTGGGAATTCCTGTTGGCCGAATAACGGCATTGGCAGACTCCACAGACCGGCGCCCATGGAAGTTACGAGAGGCGCTGGGCAACATACGGATCTGCCTTTAGCATGGGAGTCCAGCAGGAGCGTTGGATGAATTTATCACCGATGTTTGGAACAGGGTGTACACTCGTCAGGTTGAGATGACCTGGGGCCCAGCGATTTGAACTCTGGAGAGCGATGCTGAAGCCGATGATCTCCAGGCTGCTGAAGTGTGCAATAAGGTCAGAAGACGCAGAACTGCGCGATGGCCGCAAGAGGAAACGAGTATTGCTCGGCTGGAACGCGAGCTTGGTGAGGCAATATCTTGTCAGGCTCAAGATGGAGAGATGAAGCTGAGGGTCCCGAAGAGGAGGCCCTCCGTGCTAGAGATAGAAACGGCTCTCGCCGGCCGGATCTTCCAAAGCTAGGAAGCGGAGCGGCTGCAGAAGAAGGCACCCTCTTGGCTTTGCTTCTCAACATAACCTTGTGTATTAGGCTCGTTGTCTGATTTGTTGTGTTTTTTTTTTTTGTAAGTAGTGTGTGACTATCTGTCACCCCTATGAATATGTAACAGAGTGACTTATGGCTTTATGAATATAAATATGAAGGACAAGGAAATTCCTTCTTTCATTTCTGTCTTCTTCTTTTCTCTTTTTCTCTTTTTTTTTTTCACATTACCAGCCTTAGCGCCCTTTCGGGTTTTCACCAAGACTGGCCCCCTTTAGCTTTTTCCAACGCGCCCTTTCGGGTTTCACGTTGAGGGGATCCATTTTGCCTGAAGCGCCCTCTCAGGTTTTCACCTCAGTTGTTCTTTTGATCTTTTACCCTCAAGCATACAGTGGGCCGTATACTAAGTCCATCGGGGTATCTCTATTTTTAACCCCCTTTGTTTTTCTTTTTTTTTTTTTTTACCAAGGTTGTCGAGGACTCAACTGACTTGGATGGCTGAATGGCTAAAGGTTTGGTGTGGAGTGAGTGATGGTTCATATGGTTTGAGATTGAATATGGCCAATGATGGGAAATTCGGATTGGAATTGATTTGGAATTTGGTTAGATGTGGATTGGGTTTTAATGAGTATGTGGGTGACTTGGGTCACCTGTGGTATTTGGATTTGGTTTGGGATATGATGGAGATGTTGGGTGACTGGGTCATTTTTATGGATTTTGGATTTGGGTTTGATATAGATATGTTGGGTGACTTGGGTACCTTTGTGGTATTTTGGGTTTGGGTTTGGATATGGATATGTTGGGTGACTCGGGTCCCTTTGTGGTATTTGGATTGGGTTTGGATATGAGTATGAGATTTGGGTATGATTAGCCCTGGACTTGGTTTGAATGGGCTCTGGAATGGTGTTTATTGTTTGACTTTGGGATTTGAATTTCACCCCTCCTTGATGGCTTGGCGCCGGGATAAGGGGTTGTATTTGGATTTACGTGGCTGGAGAGGAGGAAGTTTCCTGCCTTTGTTTCACAGCACAATATTTGTATATGGGCTTGTTGCCTTGATCCCTTTTCTATGGGGTATCTGTCACCTCTGCAAGTTTGTAATGTGGCGACTGTATGAATGGAGGACTGAGAAATCCTCTTTTCATCATTTCATTCATTTTTTTTGTCACATTACCAGCCTTAGCGCCCTTTCGGGTTTTCACCAAGACTGGCCCCCTTTAGCTTTTTCCAACGCGCCCTTTCGGGTTTTCACGTTGAGGGTTATCCATTTTTGTCTGAAGCGCCCTCTCGGGTTTTCACGTCAGCTGGATTTTTGATCTTTTACCCTTAAGCACACAAGGAATCGTATACTTAAGTCCATCGGGTATCTTATTTTTTTTACCCCCTTTTCTCTCTTTTTTTTTTTTGAAGATTTGACTGGCTCAGAAATCAAAAGGGTGAGAGTCCGGTTCTGAAACGGGTGGTGAACTGGGTGGAATGGGTGGTGAGCTAGGATGGGATGGATGGTGATGGCTTAGGAGTGTGAAGATTTTTTACTTTGGGTATTGTTATTGGCTTTGGTATGGAGTTTGGGTTTGGATTGGGGTTTAGGTTATTTCAGTTTGGCTTTGTTTTGGATTTGACATAGCCTACCTTTATGGTTACTGGCTATGTTGGGTATTTTAGATTTGCATAGCCTACCTTTTTGGCTTGCTGGCTATGGTTTGTATGGTTTGACATAGCCTACCTTTTTGGTTTGCTGGCTATGATTTTGGGATTTGGATTTGGCATAGCCTACCTTTTTGGTTTGCTGGCTATGGTTTTTGGGTATGGTTTGACATAGCCTACCTTTTGGTTTGCTGGCTTGGTTTGGTATGGTTGACATAACTACCTTTTTGGTTTGCTGGCTATGGTTTTGGGATTTGGATTTGGCATAGCCTACCTTTTGGTTGCTGGCTATGGTTTTTGGTATTGGTTTTGACATAGCCTACCTTTGTTTTGCTGGCTATGGTTTTTTGTATGGTTTGACATAGCCTACCTTTTTGGTTGCTGGCTATGGTTTTGGGTATTTGGATTTGGCATAGCCTACCTTTTGGTTTGCTGGCTATGGTTTTGGTATTTGGATTTGACATAGCCTACCTTGTGGTTTGTTGGCTATGGTTTTTGTATGGTTTGACATAGCCTACCTTTTTGGTTTGCTGGCTATGTTTTGGGTATTTGGATTTGGCATAGCCTACCTTTTTGGTTTGCTGGCTATGGTTTTGTATTTGGATTTGACATAGCCTACCTTTTTGGTTTGTTGGCTATGGTTTTGGTGTGACGTCATTCATCATTGTAGCTTGGAACCTCATTTGGCGGGATAAGCAAATAAGCCCCATCTTTATTGAATTTTCCCTTTCTTTTTTTTGGTTATACATGGAATGCCCTTGGCTTCATGTGTAGGGACTGAAAGATTTGGGATATATGACGGGCAGGTGGAAATTTGATTCCTTTGCCCCCATCTATGGCAAACTTCATTCATCATTTTTTTTTTATTTTCTTTCGGCTTCATGCCCTTTGGGTGATCGGTTTTTGTTTTAATGGCTGGCCAAAAAATTCATGTCTGGCGCATGGTACAGTTTCAGGTGTTTCCCATGAGCGAGGGAAAAGGCACATTACCTTTATGGTCAACTAGCCGGTATGCGCCTCCTTCATATGCCAGAGTGACGATATATGGACCCGCCAGGTGGGTTGAAGTTTGCCATGACTTTCCGGCCATTGCTTCTCTGCATTTGACCATGACAAGATCCCTGCTTAAAAGCTCTGGGTCTTGCTAATTTGTCGAATGCTCGAACCATTCTAGCCTGATATATTTGGAGAGACTTGTATGCTTCAAGGCGCCTTCCTTCTAGATTGGAGAGCTCCTCAAGCCTTCTTCATTTGATCTTGATCTTGATTTTGTAGTTCACCTTGGATTGCCACCCGATAGGATGCCATTTCAATTTCTATGGGATCATAGCCTCCGCTCCATATACCAAGGAGAAAGGCGAACATCCGGTAGGGGTTTTATACACAGTTCGATAAGCCCACAAGGCTTCATGAACCTTTTCTCCCCATTCCGCTTTTCTGTGTCGACTATCTGGCAAGCAATTTACAGAGGGTTTTATTGAAGGCTTCTGCCAACCCATTTGCCTGTGGATTATATACTGACGATGTCCTCCAATCAATATGAAATTTCGCCGCCAAGGCATATATTGTTTTGTTTCTGAATTGCGACCCATTATCGGATATGATTCTGTGAGGAGTCCCAAATCTGTATATTATGTTTTGCTTGACAAATTTGGCGACTGATTCTCCGGTTACCTCCCTCAATGGGATAGCTTCAGCCCATCGAGAGAAGTAATCTGTGGCAGCCAGTATGAACTTGTGGCCTTGAGATGAGGGTGGGAATGGTCCCACAATATCCATACCCCATTCGGCAAACAGCCAGGTTGGCGCAGTGGGATGTAGTACATTTGGTGATTTCCTTGGTATAGGGCCAAATGCTTGACACTGATAACATGTACGGGCATATCGAATGCAATCCGCGTACATGGAAGCCAGTAGAAGCCTTTTAACTTGATATTGATTTCATTTCTCTCCTGCTGGTGTGCACCACACAGCCCGGAGTGAACTTCTTTCATGATGATTTTGGCTTCTTCGAGGGATAAGCATCTGAGGAGGACTGGTCCTTTCTTTTCATGGACCAGCTTATACATTGATCTGCTATTATTTGATATGATGTAGCCCTGCGTAAGAGCTGAATTCTTTGTGTTCGATTAGGAGGTAGCAACCTTTCTTGATTCTGACAATCGGCTCACGCCAATCTTCAGATTCATTTGTTGTATTTAGCTCTGTATTATATATTCCTAAACTGTGGCACTAGACTCAGTGTCAAGGATATTGGGCATGGGCATGATCTTCTGTGGGACACTTATGTCCAACTCCCCTTCAGGAGGTAATTTTATGGCAGAGGCCAATTTGGCTAAAGCATTAGCCTGAGAATTTTCACTTCTCGGCACATGGGATATGTCAAAGAAGTTGAATTTTTCTTTGAGCTTCACGACAGTGGTATAGTATGGAAGCAATTGTGGTTTACGGACTTCATACTGGCCCAATATTTGTCGGATGACCAGCTGCGAGTCACCATAAACTTGTATGCCTTTGATTCCATTTCGAGAGCCAGCCGGAGCCCAATAATCAGAGCTTCATATTCGGCTTCATTATTTGTGAGTGGCTTCATAAGAGCACAGGAGTTGTATAAGATCCCTCCAGTGGAGTGAGTGACTAAAACAATCCCTGCTCCGTAGAGACGGTGGTAGAACCATCAGTATAATGAAGAGTTCGGGAAGCTCCATCGAAATATAATTCCCAAGAGGGTAGCTCAATTGTGGCAACCTCTTCGAGAACTGAATTTTCACTTGTAGGAGAAAGAGTTTCTTCTTCTGGGAGATTATAGATAAAGGGGAATCTTCCGACACTGGATGTGCGGCCAAAATTCGGCCAAGCCTTGCCCTTTGATTGCCCTTGTGGGATGTATGTGATATCAAATTCCATAAGGAGCAGAGCCCATTTCGCGAGTCTTCCTGACAATATGGGTTGCCTTAGCAGATATTTGATTGGATCATACTTGGAGATGAGTTTAATTTCATGAGCCAGCAGATAATGCCTCAATTTCTTTACAGCAAATACCAGTGCTAGCATACTTTTTCCATTGGAGATATCGGAGTTCCGAACCAATTAGCTTTCTGCTAAGATATATAAGCTTGCTCTTTATCATCTTCATTTGTTTGTGCCAATAGAGCTCCCAAAGAAGCATCCATAGCTGCAATATAGAGTATAAGAGCTTTCCAATAACTGGCGCTCTAGGATTGGAGGAGTGAGAAGATACTCTTTGATTGTTCAAGAGCATCCTGACTCTTGGTCCAGATGAAGGGAGCATTCTTTTCATTAGTTTGCCGAACGGCATGCATCTTCCTGAGAGATTGGATATTAATCGCCTGATATAGGCTAATCTCCCTTGGAGTGACCTTAGCTCTGTCAAATTTTAAGGAGGAAAGGGCAGTTGCTGGATCGCCTTGATTTTGTCAGGGTCTATTCTATTCCCCGATATTGACGATGAAACCCAGGAACTTGCCACTTGAAACCCCAAATGCACATTTCATAGGGTTCATCTTCAATTTGAATTGACGAAGCCTTTCAAAAACACGGCGAAGATCATATAGATGATCCTCCGTTTTTTGGTTTTGACGACTAAGTCATCCACATAGCATTCAACCACATCATGGATCATTTCATTGAATATTTTAGTCATGGCTCTTGATATGTAGCCCTGCATTTTTCAAACCAAAGGGCATCCGCTTGTAGTTGAAGATACCTTTGGGTGATCTGAATGCAGTATGATCTTTATCTTTGATTGCCATCGGACTTGATTGTAGCGGAAGACCGTCCATGAAAGACAAGGCTTCATATCCGGTGGTCATATCCACTATTGTTTCAGTGATTGAAACTGGAAATCATCCTTGGGACATGCTTATTCAAGTCCCTGTAGTCAATGCATATCCGGATTTGACCATTCTTTTTCTTCACAGGAACAATATTGGCGAGCCATATTGGATATATGCACGGCTCGATGAAGTCTACTTCAGAAAGCTTGTCGACTTCAGTATTTACTTTCAATTCTAGTTCATGCCGCATACGCCTTTGAGCTTGTTTGACAGGCTTGGCCGTGTGCAGTATGGATAATGCATGCTCAGCAACTGATGGCTCTAGTCCTGGCATTTCTTTATAATTCCAAGCGAAACAGTCTTGGAATTCCAGCAGAAGAATTGATAAGATTGCCTCTCTTGTTCATCAAGAAGGGCGCTGATAAGATGGCCGGGGATCTTGTTGACTCCCGAGGTTGAGTTCAATCAATTCATCAATAGTGGCCTGTCCACCATCTTCAATTTCTTGGGGAGCTGGTTGCAGATCTATGAAATCCTCCGCGTCATCAGAATTGGTGACGTGAACTTCATGGAGATCTATGTTTTCAGATTTGTGGATGAAGATTGCTTGTAAGATCTTCTGGTAGCTCTTCATTTGATAATTCATTTGATAGAGCTGAAGTAATATCTTGAGAGTTGGAGTTGGAGGACTCCTGATTATTCTCCGTGCTGCAGACCTCTGGTGATGATCCGACAACATTGACTGTATAGGAGGATTTGGTATCATAACCTAATCCTCTGGTATCTCTCCCAGAGAATGGAGGTTGCCCCCGGACTTGAGAAGGTTCCCATAGTTGCTTGAAGAAATTTCTCCGGGAAACATCTTGTACCTGAGGAATTTTCTGCTTTCTGCACATCTCCTTAATTTTTTCTGGCATATCGGCCATTTCTTGTATTGATTCTAGTTGGTTGTTGGAGCTGTCTTCCCAACCAAAATCATCCTCTGTATAAGTTTGAAGGATCAATTCCCCTTTGTAGAAGAGGATTGGCTTTGCTGCCTTTCTTGCATTCTTTCTTCTTTCTTTTCTTTGATGAGTGACGACGAAAGTTTTTAATCGCCGGACACTTTGTTCTTGCTTTGAAGAGAACAGATCTGCATGCAGTTGGATGGCAGAGGAATGCTCCCATTGATGACTTGACTTATGTGATCAGCTTCATAACTGATGCTTCGCCGTTCTGGGCGGGTTGCTTTACTTTGAGAAGTATTTGCAGGTAATTTGGCAAGGCTTTTGTTTATCACAAAAAGCTCGCCAGTTTCATTGTCTTCATTTGAGGACTCAACTTGCTTACTTTCCCTTTAGAGAGGGAGGAGGGTTGAAGATTTGGTCCTCGAGATATAAAGGGGCATCAGTCAGGTTGCATTCGTCTTCCCGAAACGGGGCTTGATCAGCAAAGACCGTATGTTGCTTCCCTTTTTGCATATTTAATGCATTGATGGAGAGTTGATGGAATGACCCAGTTTTCATGCAGCCAAGGTCTCCCAAGCAAGACTCTATATGATGTATTGGCATCAATAATGAAGAAGGTCACCCTGGTGACAAAATCCCCCAGGTCAAGTTGACGGTGACCTTCCGATGGCCTTTTCCGAATTCTGATTGAATCCTGTGATCTTCACATCCTTGACCCTTTGCATATAGGGCATAAGATATAGAGATTGAAAGGTCTTGAAGGGCATTAGATTGATGGATGCCCCTGGATCAACCAGGATCCGATTCAATTGCATGTTGTTGATCTTTCCCTTCATATATAAGGGCGATTGTGATATGAGGAAGATAATAGCAAATCTTCGTTCGTGAAGGTGACATTTGCCGCCAGTGCTTCACATGCTTGCGATTGAAAATTTGCCATATGGGCTTCATAAGTTTCTGGTTCTTGGAGTATCTTGACGAGAGTTTCTCTCAAGTCTTTGCTCCAGGCAATTGCTTCCCAGACAGTAATGTTGACGGGAAGTGACTGTAATTGCTGAAGAATTTTGTCGTCAGCTTCGGAGCGTATCTGGTCCAAGTGGGAGGATTCCCTTGATGAGGACCCAGAAGGCTCTTTTGATTTGACGGGCTTCTTTTGAGGGATAGGAGCCAATAGCTTCTCATTGGGAAGAGGGGGAACATTGTCTGGCTCATTTGATGAAGCATATGGGCTTGAATTTTTATCTTCAATTGAGGAACCTTGTCAGACAGTCCTCCTTCTTCATCTGAAGGATCAAAATATAAGAGTCCGCCCGGATTTGAGGTTCGGGCAGAGGCTTTGCTTCTTCGCCATGAAAGAGTATGATCTTATCTGGCTGCTTAGTAGTGGAAGATGCCGCTTTTGATGCCTACCACGACTCTTCTTAGGATGACGATTTGAATTGCCTGGAGGTACGCTGGTATACAAGCGTCGTTGGTTTATCCCCGCTTGTGCAGTAGTATTGCTTGTGGGAGTTTGTAATCCTTGGAGGAGGAATGAACACCATATAGCAATGGAAAGAGCTGAACATAGAGTCCAACTGTTCCATGGTGATTTCTTCATCTCCATTGAAGAGACTCAGATTCGGCGAAGGAGGGAGGTCACCTTCTTGGAGTGCTTCATGTTGAACTTGCAATAACCAGTTCCGGAGCCGCCTTTTTCGCTCGATTTCTTCCCAAGGGATATATTGGTCGAGCGTTGGTTTATCGGAGGGCTCGGAGACTTCATATTCTTCCAGCTCATTAATCAACAGCTGGAGTCTTTGGACAGCCGTCAGCTGCTGAGGAGCTTCTGCTGCCATAGCATCCTCCATTTGTTTTTCATTTTCTTTTTTCATTTCTTTTTCTATTTTTCTCTATTCTTCATTTGTAGAGCTTCTAGTGAATTCATCACTTCTTGCTCTGAGGATGGCTCAGGAATATTTTTTGCTAGGGCGACCCTTGGCGATAGATTTGCCGGGTCTTCTAGAATTTCTTGACTTTCGAGGGCCAACAGTGACCCATTCAGCTTCCGAGGGTTGTGCCTGAAAAGTTGAGTTGATTGCTTCTTCAACAATTTCAGGAGGGGAGTGGGTAGTAATCATCTACGAACTCCTCAGCTTGCTGCGAGATTGGTTTCGCGGCAGCTTTTCTGATATTCCGTTTCTATATTGAA